>BQNB010192181.1:0-11636 GCA_026074375.1 Tanacetum coccineum
GGTTGCCACCCACAAAGCGCTTGTTTTTGTGCGAGTCTCTAGTTTGACTCTCCCCATATCATCGTGATATTAGGGACGAAACATGTAGAAGAGAAAACTTCCATCAGACATTTATATGCCATTGGTTTCTAGAGAAGAAAAATGAAAAGCAGAGATGCCAGGGTCAAAAATAACATCCTTACTTCCGGAGGAGAGCGGAAGAGAAGATTCCATCGGATAAGTGAAATAAGGAAGGAAAATTCGGATAACATATGTGAGGGAAAGATAATGGTGATCCTCAAAGGGTAATCTCACATATGTTGGAGAAAAAAATTTCTTATGAATCCCGGGGTCAAAAACTTTGTCCTCGGTCATCAAATCATTAATTGGAGCATAGTACAAAATCTTCTTCCATTCATTCTTTTTAGATTCCAAATCAAATAAATCATCAGTCTCTTTGAGAGGCGGTTCATCGGTGAACCCCTCGAGAATAGAAGAAACGCTTATTTCAGGAGTAGACGGATCCCGGTGAAGTAGAAGCTCAATCTTATCAACGTCGCCACCTGGGTCGAAACATTCATCCTCATTAAGCTTGGAAAGAGATGTGACAAGAAAATCCAGCTCATGAAGGTTAGAAACATAAGAGTCCTTACTCTCGATGTCCTCTAACACCTCATCAAAAAGAGGATTTACGTCACTAGAGATGTATTCGTAATCGAATTCGAAAAGAGGGTTCGAGTAAATTTTAACATTAACTTCCGGAACGTCCTCATCGGATAGTGACTCATCATCACTAGAGGTAAAATCATCATTTGAATCGAAGAGAGGGTTAGAGAAAGTCATGGATTTTTCCTCATAAATGTTAATGGGAGAGAAATCATCACACGAAGGTAAATCACACTCACTATCATTCCCGGATGTATCCTCGGACTCACTTAGGATTGGAACAAGGTTCTTAACACTAGACTTTATTACTTTATCTGATTCCTTTTCAGGAATAGTGCTAAGTTCCTCATTCCCCATGATGAGAGAGTCCTCGGGCTCCAAAGTTGGTAAAACGGGTGTGATTGCAATATGATCATTTAAAACATCAAGAGGAGGAGTATTATCATAAAAAGGCACATCACACGTATCGTTGGAAATACCCTCGGACTCACTTAGGATTGGGACAAGGTCCTCAACACTAGACTTTGTTACTTCGTCTGATTCCATTTCCGGAATAGTGCTAAGATGCTCATCCCCCATACTTAGAGAGTTATCAGGTTCCTTGATTGGTAAGACGGGTGTGATTACATTAGACGAATTCTCTAAATATTCCCTATATTGAATAATGTACTCATCATCATCATCGTCGTCGTAGAAGGCATGACGATTCCAACTCGGAGAATTAATATATTCAGCCAGCTCCTCCCTTATAATTTGCAAATCTTTAAGAAGTTTATGAAGCAATTCTTGTATATCCTCTGGTTGAGATGCTGTATTTTCAAAAAATTTCTCCCAAACTTGTGATTAAAACCTTTGGCGTTTCTCTTAAAGATATACGATTAAACTTTTCTAAAAAAGGTACTTGATTAGATTTCATTTGGTCTTCTCTGCTTGCAAAATTTCCTTATCGTTTCTTGGGAAGATGAGAATGACGGGATTGGCAAGGGTTGAAATTGGTCCCCCCCAAAACGGAAGAATTATAGATTTTGGTTCATCGGTTGACATGGAAAGTCTCTGAGGGACCTCGCAGTTTTCACAACAAAGGTATTTTTGTGGAAAACTTGATGAAGTTTGTGGAAAATTATTTATCATTATTTTGATTGAAACACGGGTTCGGGTTGTAGACAAACTGAACTTGAGGTGGACAATCGTAACCAAAATGAGCATCGTTCCCACATAACTCATAAGAATACGTCTGGTACTGGGGTTGTGGAGGGTAGTCGGAAAGATTTTAAGAATCATCGAAAGAATTCGGATTTGGATCATAAGTGAATGAATTTCCAGCTCTCGAAGCGCAAAATGAACAAAATCCACCGTTTAACGGGCCTTCACACCCGCAACAAGTGACTGGCTTTCCATCTCCATAAGTGCAATTTAAACAAATTCCATTTATAAGATTAACACCACACTGCTGGCACGTACATAGATAACAATAAAAGCCATCACATGGTTGTCCACACCCCACACACTCACGTTGGTTATACGAAGACATGTCGAAGAATTAAACGGATAAGAGGGGAAAGAAGATAAGAATTAAATGTAATAAGAGGATAAAGAAGAATATTTTTAGATTTTTATAAATATAATAAAAATAAAAATAAAAATATTTTTGGTGTTTTAAAATTTTAATGAAAGAAAATAAAATAAAATAGAAAAAGGAAAATATTTTTGGTTTTTATATATTTTTTTATAAGTACGAAAATAAACATTCAAGACGAAAGGATCTTCAAGGCACTAACTTCAAACACTTCGCGTAAATCGTACACCTCTCCCCGGCAGCGGCGCCAAAAACTTATTCGATATAATATATATAATATATAATACCAAATAGTAATAGTATAGAGAGTATCCTGTTTGATATAAAAATTGCTTGAGGACAAACAATATTTTATCTCCCGGATGTCGTATCCTGACGAGAGATGAATTGAAATCCATATTAATGTTTTGAAGGAAATTGCTTGATTATCTTTAAAGATTTTTGGTTTTAAAACTATTTTTAAAACTAAGAAAATTTTAATAAAAATAATACTAAACAATAAAGGTACAAGAATTATGCTAAAATGATCAAAAAGATTTATAAGATGAAAATGCTTGCTAAGTGACGTGAAAAGTTCGTTAAGTGTGGATTAAGGTTTATCAACGAATTAATTCCCTTAGAAAATATAATTATCTCACAACGTTGTATTATTGATAATAAACCTTTAAAATTTATTAATTACTAGATGTGTTAGTTTGACTATTTTTTTGGATTTTGCCTTTTAAAACATTCAAACTACAAATCTAAATAATCGAAGATTATTAATCAATTAACTTTTTTTTTAAATCCATACTTAACTCCCAATTCACAAAATCACTTAACAAGCACTAATTAACTACTCACTACGCATAATGATAAAATAAGCAAAGCAAAACATTTTATACTAAAGCTACACTAATTAATTGAAAAAGAATAGGAAATGAAACCAAATTGAAGAGCCGCAAATAAACGAATACCACCCGATTTATTTAGCTAAAGCAAATAATCAAATTCGGTCTAGCTAAATAAACCCTTAAGCTCCACGCCTTATGAGATGACCGGTACCAAAAATCATAAATCATAAACAAAACTGTTATGATAAACAGTTATAACAAATTAGCAAATTGCAATTTCTATCAACTGTTACTACTAAACCACGAGCCCAAGATGAGATTTCAACACACCAAACACAACCCAATTACTATGCGAGGCCTAATATGAATTCGTACAACCCAAAACAAAGCTCAATGGAAGCCCATATTCAATTTCAAGTAAACCAACCCAACATATGGACCAAAAGCTCAAATGAGGCCCAAATAAGAATTTCTACAAACCACACCACAAGCTCAGACGAGCTATTAAGATCTAGAAACCAAACGTGCCTAACAAATTAAGATCCAGTTTAAAATAAGCAAGTTTCAAAGCAGAGATAATCTTCTTTAAGCCATTAAAATCAATCCTAGCTATAAGCTTGATTCTAATCGAAAATTAAGAACTTTTCTCTAAGGTTTTAGAACCAAATACAAAAATCTCATTTTTAACAAACTCTAAGTTATCAAATAAGCAAACCTAAATAAGCACTACAAACTTAAATTGAATGAGTAAGCATTTGCGAGAAGAATTTAAAAGTGAATAAGCTATTTTAAATTTGTTTTTAAGATTTAAGCTCACGAAACCATAAGTCTTACTAATCTAAACGAGATCTAAGATCTAAAACTAAATAAGCCAATACTAGCACAAAATAAGCACTAATAAACAATACGAAAATAGCAAATAGGAGTTTAAAACCAACAAAACCAAAGCACTTAAACGATATATTAGTTACTACACGAATAAACACATAAACTAGATCTAGCAATATAAGCTCATGTGAAATCAAATAAGCTATTTAGGAGCTTATTGTATCAAATAATAAGAGCTTCTAAAAGCACTAAAGCAATAGAAGAATAAAAATAAGCTAAACCCGAGCTTATTTGAGCTTATTATAACGAAAATCCTTGAAAACTAAAGAGATTAAATCGAAAAAGCTTTAAAAAACTTTTAAGAGATGATCTGAAAGTTTCTTAGGAATTTTGGTTCTAATAAGCTGAGAAAATAAGCACGAGAAATCAGCTTATTTATTAAGCCAACACACATAAAAAAACCAAACCAATAAGCTATAAAAATAAGCAAACCATTATTACCAATAAGCTCAAACCATCTTTATTACAAAATCTTAATAAGCTCTTAAGATAAGCTTGTTACATTAGAAGCATGAATTACAAAAAATAAGCTACTACAATTATTGAAATAAACTAAAAACTTAAAGCTAAAAGTAAGAGAAAATAAAGGTCTAGCTTATCAACTATGAGGGTAGCGAGTGGGCTTTTATAGCAATGAGGGTAAGAATGTAATTTTCATCCAATATTTATCAACCTATGAAAAAAAAAAAAAAAAAAAGCCAATCTATTTCCTTGGGATTGTCTCCAGGATCGAGGTCCTAGGATGGATATATCCAACCGTCATTTGGAAACATGTGGGCCAAGAAGGATGCTTCATTTTAATGCTTAATTTTAGTCTGTTTGATTTACTTCTTTACAAAATTTGAAATGAGAGTTAAGATATAACGCATTTTGCATCACGTGCTCCAAGTCTCTATTCGTCAATTTCCATGTAGTGGCATGACGTGAGCACGTTTGATTTATTTTAAGGCACCGTTCTACTCAATTTGCTCAACAAATGCAATTCATTGTTAACTTTGATATTTGTTCTCAAAATGTATATCTGAATAAAACTTTTAATTGGGCTTATCATTTAAAGACTTGGGCCGCAGCTTCTCTTACTCCCCTTTTTCTTTTAGTGTTGGGCTTGTAAATATATGGGCTGACCCGACCCATATAAATGGTTTACAGGCTGGGCAACAAGATCCGAGGGCACCGTTAGACTCGTTTTCTCGCGCTCTTTCCATTCCCGTGCTCGGTTTTGTCTGTTATGCTTTGTTTTTGTCCTTTTATTGAATATCTGTACCTGCAAGACACAAATCACAAAATACACATATACAATGCATTTTTATGTCATTTTCGTTCATTATTGGTCCTTTTAGCTCGTTTTAATAGATAAAACGTATATGTAATTTAGCACATACCACATAACATTCAAATAATACCAACTTTAACTTCATTTTATATCAAAAATAACCTCTCAAAAAGCTTAAATTTTTTTGAGATAACTCGTCAACTGTAAGTGTAAGTGAATAAGTTGCCTTTCAAAAAAAGAAAAAGAAAAATTCATACGTTGACAATTTGATCAAGTAGAAATTAGTATTGTTCAGAATAATATTATCAACATCTAAACCCACACCATAACCATTCAATTCTTTAATGTCAGATACAATCCAATTTATAAAATCATGCTCTTCAAATTAGTCACTCAAAGATATTTCGTCATATTTTAACAATGTCGTGACTTGTGAATATGTGCAATGATCCAAGCACCGCATTGGGTAACAAAGGAGAGGGATTGAACTATACGAATGTATAAGACCATGTTCCAAACACCAGCTGATCATGCCTTATTTAAAAACCAAATTCATTGAATATTTAGATTACTTTCAAAAAACAGAGTTAAAAGCTCCCTTTGTTATGTGTCAATCATGACAGAAAAATGCAAATGGGATAAAATCTTAAAAGCATCAATTTCGTAAAAAGAAGATCTTAAAAGATGGTAGAGGTGGTATAAAATCTAAAGTGACTCTGGATTTATATATTGCCACATAATTGAATATCAACTAATTATTTCATGTTTAAACTTTCAATTGTTTGCATGGATCGATGCAAATTCCTGATTGCCTATTCAAAAACACCTTGTAAATCATACACTCATCCTTGTATAGAATCTATAAAAACTGCATCTAATTTGAATGTGACAAACACAACAGATAAACATATGTTTAGGGCATAATTATCGGGAACGCTATTTTTATGATCTCACTCCCCATACATGATGTGGTAGATTGTAATATGATACATGGCTTGTCTCACATCGTTCATGAATGGAGGAAATGCTGGGTATTAAAGGTACAAGACTAGTCTTTGAATTGGTGGACGCGTTATAGTATAATGTGTGGGCATTATATGAACAAAATCGTGAGGCAGAGGTGTCAAAGCGGACAATATTTACCATTTATGGACCAATTCATAGCAATCTTGTAACGAATCTAATGATGATTCCCTTTTGATTGCCTACATTTTAAAAGTAACGAAGGCCACGCTATAACAGAAATGTGGAAACTTTATCACTTAGTAATGTGGTAATGTGATTCAAAACGATTGTGGCAACTTTATGAATGCTGACAAAAGAACTCATTTAAAGATTTTATAAGCTTATGAAGTTAGCTCTTGAAAAAACTGCTTCCTATTTCTTATCGTTCCAACTCAGCATGATAAAGCATTCATCCTAAATGAATGTTGGTAGTCTCTTTTTTAAACAAATTAACGGTGGAAGAGAGCTCTTACTTGATTTACTGTGCATATAAGTACTATAAGAATGTCGGCCACTGATTAATGAAAATAGTAAAGAGAACACAAGTGACTATGGAAAGACTAGGGAGGGTGAGCGCGTGCATCTAGTCATCTATTTGTGTTTATGTTTATAGGAAATTTGGGTAAGTCTTAATGGTTCCAAAAATCCTCCCATTTAGCCAAACAATAAATTCATATTTGTGGAGATAAAGAAGCATCGATCTACATAATTTTGATAGTTTCCTTCATTATATATCGCACTAACTAGGGGCAAGCAAAAAATTTCATGTAGTGCCATGGTTTAAATCAATCAAGATTAGGGCCGAGGGTTTTTAGAAAGACATAATTTTGCAGACGGCAATTCACAAGGACTGATTCACTAATTTCAATTTTGAATATGGTCACAAGTGTTATGTTATTTAAAGTAAACAAACACCCCCCCCCCCCCCCCCCCCCCCCACCCCCCCCCCCCCCCCCCCCCCCCCCCTATAATTCACTATCTACAAATGTATGGTTTCAGCTAAACACGATAATTTCTTATTAGGTAATAGTCAATCAAAGAATATTTACTTGGGGTAACATCTATTGACGCCTAATTCTTCCATCGGCTAGTCGTTCGACACGTTATTGCTCGGCACGCTAAAATCATTATCACAAAAAACATTTTAATCAAAAATATTGGTCGCCAAACCATTTTGCTTAAAAAATCATTTTCATTGAGGTGTCATGTTAAATCAAGAAGAATTAGTGCCGGTTTATTTTTAGAAAGACATAATTAGCAGAAAATGTTCTTATTCAAAGTAAACACGTATAATCACTATCTATGAATGTATGGTTTGAGCTAAACACGATAATTCCTTATTAGGTAATAGTTAATTAAATAATAAGTACCTGGGGTAACATCTGTTGACGCCTAATTATTTCCACCGGCTAGTTGTCCGATATGTTTGGATAAAAAAGGGATCTTAGAGAGATCGAGAGTGATGTGTCGTTGTGGGTAGGTATTTTATGTATCAATTTTTACTATTTATTTTGTGCCGACTATACCTAAAAATAACACTTTAGCGGGCAGTGTACAGGGTCAGATGGAGTTTCATGGTAAGTAGGGTGTCGATCACTAAGAGCGAGAGCGTTAATTCCTAATTCTATCAGTATTTTAGTTATCTAAGTTAAACCTAAAACTAATGCAAAAGGGGGGCTACGGGTTTCTGCTAGTTTCAGCTGAGAGACTGGCACGAGGTTTAGTATCTAACCTAAGTTATGATGGACAAGTAAGCAATAGAAACCACATAAGAAGTCAAACAAACGATAGAGAAGCGGTCAAGAACTAATGTAAAGAAAACGTATCAACCATGAATAATCTAATAAAACACATGTTTGTTTAATAGTGCAATGATTGACTTATCTTGAAGGGCATATCATTCCTAGACTTAGGCGGTACTTCTTCCTAAGACCTAGACATGCTAATTCTGTCACAATTAGACTCGCATAAAGTAAGCATTTGTTGATTATAATCTATCTTAGGAGATTAATAATGGTGCTCTTACTAAACCCTAGCTCATCGAGACTTTACCCACTTACTGCTTAACGGCTCTGAGTCCTTACCAATGGAATAAGAACGTACTCGTTGATACTAAGGTCACCTTATGGCTCAACTAAGCTCACTAAACTAAAGGCAATGATAGGTCAATATTTGGGATCTTATGATTCTTAGATATATAATTTGCAATATGAGAGCTATCCCTGACTTCTTATAGCCTACGCCCAAACAACACCAAAGTTGCAGCGCATTAATTATGTAGGACTAGACCTAGTTGAATGATAGGTCGCTCATACTTAAGCACATAAACAAATTGAAATTGATAATAATAAACATAATCAACGATAATTTACGCAATCAAGATGAAATAAAACCAAACATTAGATCCTTATAAACATGGCTGATACCTAAAGGTATCAGCCGATAGTCATTATAAAAATACACACAGTTTGATATATGAACGATTAAAATAAAGAAACCTCAATCGAACGCGTATTCGGTTACGCGAAGATTACAAGAGTTTTCCTATGATCTTGAGGCTCTTTTCTGACCTTCTATGCTTCTTTATTCGTCTCTTGGTCGACATGGTGGTTTAGGGATTCACTTGCATACCTAAAACTCAGTTTAGGATCGTCTATTTAAAGAGTCTGGTAGTCGGTTCGATATGCCATATCGAGCAATGTGGGATACGGCGTATTAGGAATTTCTTGGAGTAAGGACCACATTTGATATCTTCCAGAATATTTTATTATTATATTGTGAATACAACATATTGATGGCTTCTGGATACGGCATATTGCTCTTCAATCCTTCGTGGTTATTTGTGAAGTGTAGGCACGGATACACCGTATCTTCTTAATGGATACGTCGTATTGAGGTAAAACTAGTTGATTCTTCTTCGTTGACCAAAGTATTATATACGGCGTATCGTTGATGTGGATACGACATATTCTTCAAAGTCAGGCAATGGTCTTTTGATTCGTCAAAGTCTTGGATACATCGTATAGGTCTAGAATAATACGGCGTATTTTCTGTCATATCAGTAGACTTTCTCAAACTCTTCGTTTACGCTCCAAAATGCGTGCCTTTTAGCATAACTTCACCAAGTACTCCATAATTACTGCAATTCTAAAATATAAATGATTAAGTGACAATTCTTTGCAATAATTATACAAAATGGGTTAATTACATGGGATAAATGATGCTATAAAAGTGACGTTATTTGATGTCATCATTAAACAATAAAGTTCTAGATATACTTGTAATGAAAATGTGATTTAAGTATTGACTTAAGTCATATCATATCTGTGATATTGTCATATTATTCCTACAAACCAACAAAAGCATGGTGGACTTATAACCCACTAGTCTCAAGATCGTAACCTGACTCATATTATGCTCACTCGTTTGTAAAAATGCTTGATGTTGTGCCGTGCATAAGTGGGAGAAATCTTAATTGTGTGTAAGGTACAACACATAACAATATGACTAATGGTTTTTCTTAACCGCATGGTAAGAAAGCTAATATTCGACTAGGACTTATACACCTCGATGTATGTCGCGCTACTTAGAACTAGTGTCAAGAAATAAAGAATACCTACTTTATCATATTCACTAAAAGGTTTAGCTAATATGATTGTGTAAGAAGTATGTATTTAACTTAAAACTAAGAGTCGACATTTAATAATACTTTATTTAATATGTTTATTTTTTCTTGTAAACATCAGGTCCTTGAAATGTTCAAAGACTTATAAAGTACGCAATTGACTTGTCATGTCTAATAGTCATGACATGTACATGAAGTCATTGAAGTGTTCAAAGACTTATAACATAAAGTTAGCGATTAACGTGTTATGTCTTCTTGTTAAGACATGTACATAAAATCCTTGAACTTCTCTAAGACTTCTATGTTATAGCATGCAATTGGCTAGAAATTATTGTTAATGCCATTATGTTTGAACAAATGGGCAAGTATGTGAGCTAAAGGGTATTAGGTTATCTAAAGAATTATGATATTGTCTTACAATCCCATTACTCATAGAATACCACATCACTATGGTATGTCTGATGTGTAAAATCAAACTCAGTTGATATTGTTCGTTTTTTTGATAACTCTAACTACCCTACCTCTAATCTTATCAAGGTCAACAGAACTGAGTAAGCCACGTGTTTACTCAATATGATTCCAACCAAGAAGGTAACTAAGACACCATTAGGTTATGGAATAGGAAGAATCACATTAAGTCTTAACTGAAGTTCTGAATTTGTTGAGGCCACGTTAAGCGTGCTATTAGCAAACTAGAGTCAAGAACTACAAGCATATATTATACCTCCTAAACGTGAACAATTTTATTGTTGCTCGACTTGCTGCATTTTTGGAGAAAGTCTCCTCTTACAAGAAGCAAGTGGGAGCATCTGTTTTGGAGAAAGTCTCTTCTTACACAACCTTCTAAATGCACTAGCGAACGACATAATGAATGTTTAGATGTAGTCCATGAAAGAAAATTATTTTTGGAATTTGATTGATCTTTCACCAATCGGTAAGACTGATAGGTTAAATTGGTTCTTCTAGGAGAAGACTAATATGGACAAAATTGTACACACATTTAAATGCACGCCTTGTGATAAGGGTTTTACTTATACTCAAGCGATTGACTATAATTAAAGCTTCTTTTCCTTGCAAGCGTTAAATGAATAAAGATATTAATTACCATACTTGATTTCATGAATATGAAATATGGCAATTGGATGTCAAAACTCCTTCTTGAATGATTACCTTTGCGAGGACGTTGTGTAATCAAAAGGGTTTTTGAAATCCAAGTTATCTTTAGAAAATGTGCAAGCTACAAAATCCAAGTGTGGATCGGAGCATGCATATAGGAGCTGGAATCTTAAGTTTAAATCAATAATTTGATTTTGATTGAAACAAAGATAACTCCTGAGTACACCTTAAAGCTAGTCGGAGCATTATGTTTTGTTTTTCTTATATCTCATATGTTGTCAACATATTGGAAATGATATTTCACCTAAGCTTGATTTTAATCCTTAGTTTGGAATAATGTTTCTATCGAGAGATATACGAAATAAAACATACAACCTTGGAACATATGTTTATTAGGATAAACATACGCGATTAATAAGTCTAACACAACATGTCACATCATTGAGTAAGACTCAAAGTTCTATCTCACCTGATGAGTTGAACACATGTATGAAAACGTTTAGTTTAGCTAAAAGGTTTCATTATGTATGTCATCATATGTATTAGGCTAATTGTAACACTTGAATGAATGCAAGATGAACTAACAACCATAGTAACTAAGTGAAAGTCATTAGACTACTATTGAAAGAACATTCTAAACGGCCTGCAAAGGACTAAAGACATATTCATCGTTTA
>BQNB010192182.1:0-11635 GCA_026074375.1 Tanacetum coccineum
TGTTCGCTTAAATGAGCCCTAAATATGTTATCACAATCTTTGTCAAATAAATTTTGTAATTTTAACCAAATTTTATATGCTTGGAGTAGATGAGTAGGAGCATATGTCAAGTAGATCAGGAGGGCTCAAAGGGGATTGAAAATTAAATAGGAGTGTGTGCAGAGCAAACACTAAATCGATCCCATTTAACCTAAAAGAAACCCTAAAACAATTGCACCGTTAGTCCAAACCAATTACACCATTAGTCCTTAATCTTAACTACCGTCAACCCATTAAACCTATAACTTAAAACCTGACCCAAACTCATATCCCAAGCCCAATCCCTTTTTAAACCGGTCAACCCTTATAACTTACCCAAGTCAAAATTACTGTAGATTCATCACTTTTCCCTCCCTCACTTTTACTATTACCCTGCGTGTGTATGGTGGTACCATGTTCCTTCTCATACAAGCCCTCTTTTGTTTCTAGAAGTTGGCACCCTGACACATGACGCACGCAATGACGTCCAATGGTTTGACAGCTTGGCAAAACGTGCCAATCATTGAGAGAAAGGGGCGTGGCATGAAATCAAGGGTTGTAATTAACTCAAAGTAACACAAGGGCGAATCAAGGGCAAGGATTGACGCTTCTGAATCCTCTCACACAACTAGCACACATCAAGACCCCAAGACCCTCTCATCTAACTATAAATAGGGGAGGTCACACACACATAAAGGCGTCTAGTTTTTTAGCTTATTTTAGTTTTCAGCAGCTTATTGTAGTTTTTAGTTTATTTGTCAATCATTTGTATTCAAAAGCTTTGTAACCTCGTTTCTTATTAATAAAATTTAAGTTTCCTTTATATTAAGTTCTGATTTTGTTTTTACCTTAAAGTAATATGGTTTAATATGAGTTTAGAAATCACATACTAAGCTCTAATAATATCTTTTAAACTTCATAAGCTAGCTAGAACTCAGTTAAGCCCTTAAAGCTTAACTGAGTAAGTATTTCACCTCAAAACTCTCCCTTAAATATACCTCAGCTTAATAGATGATAAGCCAATTTAGGATGGGCTTATGGACAATACCAGCTTGCTTCTAACAAGCTGGAGCTTAATTCTAAGCTCTTAAGAGCAATTCACATCCCTGTTTAGCTGGGATTAAGGTACAAATCTCTAGTTCTCTATTTTAGTGTATTGTTTTGTTTAGCTTATTATCTGCTTATTTAGTGCTTAATGGTTGTTATATAGTGCTTATTTCTGCTTATTGCATCTTAGCATAGTTTAATATTGTCAACTTATAGTTTAGATCTTACTAGTTTTAGCTTAATAGTTAAACTGTCTTAAAATTCTAGTTAATAGCTTATTGTTCTAGCTTTTTAGATATTTCTTAATTGTAGTTGATGATTGTTTATTAGTGCTTAATTGGCTTAATACTAAATCTGTTTTAACAAATATCGACCTAATTTAACTTTTCATAGTTTAAAAATGCAAAATAAGTTTTTAAATGTGTGTTTGGCACAAGCAGTACTAACTTGTGTTAGTACTGCTTAGGCCATTTTGGGTTTTTAGTCAAATTCAATCAGCTTTAACTTAGTCCTAAAGCCAGTCTTTATAAGTTTTTAAAGCTTAAATCTCAAAAGTTAGGTTCAATTTACTCTTAGTTTAAATCTGTGGTAATCTGGTATGATACATGGCTTAATTTGTTTAGATTTTCAATAAGTGGTTTTGGTGTTCATTTCATACTTGTTTTGAATCCTTTATGCAGTAGAATTAAGATAGGTTAAGAGTGCAATTTCCATTTTGGTTTTAAGTCTAAAACTATTTTAGTGTCTTCAAAGTTTTAAAAGTTAGTTTTCATTAGCTTAATTAGAATAGATTAAGTTTGATTTATGGTCTGAATTTGATAAAATAAGCTCATTATGCATCAAGTTTGATTTGTTTTAGCTTTTTGAGTTTTCATATTAGTTTTTTCTAGCTTGAATTTAGGGCTTAAAGTAGCAAATTTTCACAAAATAAAAGTCAGTATATACTGATTATTAATCAGTATACACTGACACCTTTTCAAGTGCTTATTCTAGCTTATTTTCAAATCTAATTGTTTTATTTATAGCTTAAGTATACTCCCTGGTTGTCAATAATGATCTGTTTTGAGTTTTTACCCTTTTCCAAGAGCTTATTGTGTCTTAATTTTTAGCTCAAAATAAGGATAGTTTGTTTTTAAAACTGCTTGTTAAATCAAATTTCCATTAAGCTTTTGAGAGCTTTTTAGCTAGTAATGTTAGCTTATTTCTGTTGTCATTAAGCTTATTAGGTCTAGCTTTATGCTTGTGCTTAGTTTATTAAGCTTTGTTTGAGCTATTTGAGTTTGCTAAAAGCTTAGCAGTCCTAACTGCTAAGCCAAGCAGCACTAACCTCAAGTTAGTATTGCTAATCTTGTTGAGCTTATCCTTAGCTTATTTGATAACCATTTCCTTGTCCTTCATGCTTTTTAGGTTGAGGTCTAGCTTATCTTTAGTTTTTAGCTTCTCTTTAGCTTAAGGTGTCCAAAAAAAAATCCAACCAAGTTATAGTTTAATAACATTTAGCTTTAATCAATTTTGTTAGATTTAGGTAGCTTATTTCTAGCTTGTTAGTGGTTTTTAGAAAAATTCATTTCATTAAAAGAGCTTATTTTAGTTTGTTTTATAAAAGTTTTAAAAAGAAAAATAAAAAAAATGTTTCATCAAAAAGAGAGGTCACAGGGGTTGAACCTGTGACCTCCCCTTCCTTAAACCAAAGCCTCAACACACACACTCAATGCCATATCGCCCTTGGGTCTTTTTCATAATATGTTTGTTTCAATAAATACTTAACTTTGTTTTTCAGTTTTGCTTATCAGCAATAAATTGCTTATTTACTGCTTATTAGTTTAGCATCTTTTCCAGTTTTTATTTTTCTTAGGATCTTAATAGTCTAAAGTACTTTTCCCAATTTTTTTAGAATTTTAATAATTAGTTTTATGTTTTTAATAATTAATTTAGATTAAAAATTTTTTTAATTCATAATAAATAAAATAAAAATAAAAAAAAATAATTCTTTTTCTGAAAATTATTTTTAGTCATTTAGGATTTTTAAAAATTAAATTTAAGTAGGGGTAGAATTTGTATTATTTGCTTATATGTCACGTTTTAGAATTCCCGTTAACGTTTTTACTTTAAATCTTTAATTGCCTTATTTGTTTGCTTGCCTTAATTTGCTTTCCTTTGCGTTTTTAGGATTAGAAATCAAAATTCAAAATATTAGATATTCAAGCATCAAACAAAATTCTATCGTGGAATTCAAATTCATCTCTTGTCGGGATACGACATCCGGGAGATATAATATTGTTTGTCCTCAAGCAATTTTCTTATCAAGCGGGATACTTACTATACTATAATTAGTTTAAGATATTTAGGATATATATTTAATTATATATAGACTATTTGGATCGAATCAAATATAAATTGATGAACACATCAGACATTCAGAAGAATCTCTGCAATACATTGATTGAATCGTACAACTCAGAGAGGGGCCTCTTTGCCTCATATAGTGATGTGGTGACCCTAAAGAGAGGACGTGATGATCAAGACAAAGATGAAGAACCCTACGCTGGATCAAACCGAGGGACGAAGCGAAGGAGATTAGGCAAGGAAGAGTCATCAAAAGAAAAAACTAAAAAGGAGTCCAAGTCTACAAGTTCTTCCAAAGGTGCATCCAGATCTCAACCAAAATCATCAGGCGAGTCTGCTCAAGCAGAGGAGCATGGTCCAAGGGTTGATGATTTGGAAGAACCATTGCATCAAGAGTTCAACACAGTAAATGATGATGTATCGCTTGTAAAAGAGATAATAGATGTTGATGAACGACTGTGGAATCAATCAGGCTCTCAAACTCCTGATCGTGAATGGAACAAAACAAAGACTGTTGACGACTGACCTCCTCAATCATGGATGACTCAGTTGGCTCAAGCTTTAGGAACACAATCCTCATTTAATGAGTTTCTGGCTACTCCGATCAATTTATCTGCCTTTATCATAAACTGGCTCAAATTAAACAATCTAACTCAAGATGTGTTAACCGGTCCAACATATGATCTCATGAAAGGCACGTGCAAGAGTGTTGTGGAATTAAAATACCACTTGGAAGAAGTATTCAAAGCTACCAATGATAAGTTAGATTGGCATAATCCTGAAGGAAGACCGTATCTCCATGATCTCAGCAAGCCCCTTCCTTTAATTCAGAATGCACGAGCTCGTCAAGTTATCCCTTTTGATCACTCATCAATAATGATCTCGAATATCTGAAAGGAGGGAGCTTAAGTAAAAAATATACAACCTCACTTACCAAGACGAAGGCTGCTGATTACGGTCATGTTAAATGGATTGAAGACAAAGTTCCTAGAAGTATATGGAGTCCGGCACAAGTTGTCTACGACAAGCATGCCTACTAGGGAACATATCACTAGGGACCAAAACGTCATAGATTCTATGGATATGTTACCAACATGGAAACTTCAAAATATGTTTACTCAAGACACAAGATCATTGCTGTTACTAGTCTCAAGATCATGGAGTTCTTTGGTTACAAACATTTAGAAGAGATTACTGTTCGGAGGCAGGACGATCAGCTGTACAGGTTTCGAGAAGGCGATTTCAAAAGAGTTCGTCGCCAAGACATTAAAGATATGTTACTTCTTCTTGTTCAAGGTAAGCTGACCAACCTTAATTTGGATGAATGATTTACACTAAATGTGGCTTTGAGAATGTACACGAGACGCATTATCATTCAAGAACGTGTGGAGGATCTACAACTGGCAGTTGAAAGCTGCCAGAAGAAGATAAATCTCTCAAGACCAGACTCAGACCGTTCAGATCTTAGAAAAATGACTCCCTACACTGCTTACCATGATATCTAAGGCATTATCTATCAAGATGAAATGGACAGAAATGTTTGATGCGCACTGATAAACTTCACAAGTTCACTGACGGCACACTAAACCATGTTCGCATCGCTCTCAATGATATTGCTACTGGGATTTAGATGGAGTACTTGCCAAAGAGAAAACGAAGCAAACAAGACAAGCAGAGAGCTCAGGTGATGATAAATGCCATTGATAAGAAACTCAGAGATAGAAGGTTGATGCGTAGTCTGGAAAAGTTTATTGGTGGAAGACCGTATGGAGGAGACCTTCGGCTGCTACAAAGAACCATATGATTCCATCATATGATGTTCTCATCACTCAGGTCAAACCTCGTAAATAATATAAATTTATGAATTTGTATATATGCAGTGTAGACTTATGGTAAAAATAAAGAGTGCTCGAGTACAAACTTTTCAAGAATTTCTTAGTAAATTCAAAATTGTTTAAATTATTATACTCAACACTATCTTATATACCCTCAAACATTTGAGGGGAGCATTAAAATGTTCCTATTTAGATATTGTGTAACATTTTGTCCCCGAACGTTTAATCAATTGATATCCAAAATATCAAGGGATTAACATTTTGGATAAGGGGAGAAAATGTGATTAAAGTGAATCTAATTTGTATTGAAATGTGATCAGATAAAATGGACTCAATTCACTCCACACTTAGCATGTACTACAATTACAATACACATGTTAAGGGGGAGCTTTTAGTGATGATGAAAAACTCTCAAAGTGTAAATGTTTTGATATTTATATCAAACACTTTGATTGTACTTTTTAATGATTTTAGCTTTGATTGTGATGGAATACTCGAAAGACCGACCATGTACTAAATTTATGGAGTTAAAAGGTGGTTAGGTATAGGTATTCAAATCCCATGATCCAGCCAGAACAGGAGGGATCTACCCAGGGATATCCACTAGATAGTGTAGAAGTCCTTAGGTATGATACAAAAGGAGAAAAAGTGAGGAACGGGAAAAGTGCTGATTGAGATGAAGCTAGTACTGGAACAAACCCAACAAGGTACTAGTTATGAAGTCTCGGTAAGAGCTGAAGGGGTTGAAGAATTAAAAAAAAGTTAAGATAAAGGGTGAAAAGAAAGAAGCCCTCCTTATACTTAGGCAGAAACTAGGTCAATACATCGGCTGTCAAGAATCACAAAGATGATTGCTGATATTGAAGACTTACATCATGGACCCAGTGATGCAATGCACAACTCTCCCTAGCCACTTAAGGTCTCTCAAAATACTCTTGTTTCACTTCTCACAGAGATTATACGTATTTCTATCGACTTTCTCACTCCGAGTTAGTTGATATTGAAAAGGTGGCAGTCTACTCCAGTCTTCGATCACTAAAACCAAATTGCACTATTGAGTCTAGAGCCAAAAGAGATCATTCATAAATATCATTAGGACACTTGTTAAAATTATGCTTGCTATCTCATACAATATGAATAACGAGAAATATAAAGAGTCATACTCATTATCCTTGTGATTTTGCCAGAACATCCGAGTGATACTTAAGTATTCACAATGAAGATGGGAATCCTGCTTGAGCCAACATTAAACAAGCTCATGGTAGGTGACATGTGCGATTCTTAAGAATCAAACTTGTGACAACTGGAAAGCAACAACGTTGTGATTCTATATGAATCAAACTTGTTCCAAGTTATGGATCGATGATTGATGAATTTTTGAAATGATTAACACTCTTGATGTATCACAAAACCACTTTAGCAAGTGACACGTCGATTGACTTTTTAAATCGATTTTTCTATTCAATCGGTGAGATAGTAACTCACTAGTTCACTCTTATCGTGCTGTCTGCTTTGATACGTTTTCCGATGAATGAGAACGCTGCTGAGTTTGATGAATCGAATGCAAATGTGTTAGAAAAGATTCTATACTTCACAGCTGTGAAATCCCTGTCAAGGAGATTCTCTTAAATTGAATCTTCCTGATCATAGTTGATCTTTTAACAGATTCAAAATAGTTTTACTCAACTAAACACGTTCGAATGACATAGCCATAATCCTCCCCCTAGCTTTAATTGCTAACTGTTTTAATGCGGGATAACTTAAAGATGGAGGGTAAAGTACCTGTGTTCTAGCTGACGCACAAGATTCCATAGCCACATGCTTCATACCCGGCCAACAAACAAAAAGACATATGAAAGCTCAAGTACAATGTTTCAAAGACTATCCGCTACTCAAATACCGTAAGTCTTTACTTGAAGTGGACAAAGTATTAAAAGTACAAAGAAATTTTAAAGAAGAATTTCATCACTCCGATACCAAGAATGTCTTTCTCGAAGTGACGGAAGTGTTATAGTTAAAAGAACCTAAAGAAAGAAGCAATATTAAAGCTTTTCAAGATAACATATCAAGAAATGGTATGAGCATGTCTGTCCAAAAGTCACAAGTTTACAAGATGGCAAATTTACAATATGGTGAATCGAGATTATGCTTAGTTGATGATCTCACAAGTTGATATGATCACATTTTACACATTAAGTCAAGTTAAAGGAACTAGACTCACGCCTAAAGTCAAAGATCACTACATCAATCACAAGTTAAATGATTGACGATAAACGAGCTCAAAGACTGAATATAAAGCATAGTAAGCTAGTTTTCAATTTTGTAAAAAGGAGTGACCCCCCCCCCCCCCCCCCCCCCCCACCACTCCATAATGGGAGATTGTTAGAACATGAAATTGTCGTCACTTCCATAGATAACAATCGTTAGCATCGTAATATATTTTTGGAGACTTACATAGTTAGTTAGGCTTAAGCCCATGGATAAACCCATGCAAGCCCAAGACCATGTGCCATGTAGAAGAATTTATACTACACCTCTCCCAAGCCGTGGATAGGTGGTTGTTAGTTGAAGTTTCATTTTCAACTATGCATTTTCATTCTTTACTTTCTCTCACTAGAAAATACAATCCTTCCTCCACACTTCCTGTCTCTGGTTCTTGCTTGTAGTTAAAGATTACTTATATCTTCATATTCTAACTACCTTCTCATGATAAATTATCTCAGTCTTATGGATAGACAACCACTCCATGCCGTATGATCACAATCAAAACTCCTCTCGCTTTCTGAATGTAATCAAATTTTATATCAAACACGTGAACCTTCTATTTTCTAGCTTGCAATCCCTTAATGCCCTTAATCGATTTCTACTAGTAGCTTGTATGCTAATCTCAATCTCATAACAAACCCTAAATCGCTGGGTTTCTGATTCCTACAAGAGGTATTAAAGTAGTGAGACAAAACTATAGTTGGCACCAAAGTCAAGATAAGGTTGTGGCATAATGATCATTCAAAGTGAACGTACACGCATGATGTTCATAATCTGCTAGCCATCCTCTCTCCCAACATAAACGCCCCTTCCTCGTGCTTGGTTACCTGTTTGTTACCATACCCTGACCCTGTTAACAACCACGAACTTGGTTTTTGAATGGCTTCCCTTGCCTTTAATAGCCTGATTCAACCTAGGACATGCTGCCTTGACATAAGCGGTACTACCACACTCGTAACAGGCCCTAGCAGTTGGATTTCTAGCATTGATGGGGTTCATATTCCTAGGAACCACTCAACAATCTTTAGCAAAATGTCCTGGGAGATTACAGTTGAAACATGTGCAACAAGGTGTCTTAGGTGAATGTCGATATCACAGGCGGTACACTTGGGGCCGTACCCGTGCATTCTCTCCTAACAGGGTTTGTGGTTGTAGCAAAATCATTTCCAGTATCGTCCTTTCCATTCCTATTCTTGCTAGGTTCTCCCCTATTTCCTCTCTTCTCAAGGTTCTTTTTGATCGACCTATTCCTAAGGGCTTCATCAGTCAGTGTGCCAGCAATTTGCACAGCCTTTTGAATGGTTGATGGTTCCATTGCGACCACCATCCCTCGGATCTGTAGAACAAGGCCATATACATACCTCTTAATCCTTCTGTTTTCCGAGGTTACTAACTGAGGAACTAACCTAGCCAACTCATGGAACCTATCAGTATACGCAGCATGGCCAGCCTCGACCATGGTGTGATTCCATAACTTAGTTTCCAACTTCTGCATCTCATTACTAGGACAAAAATCTTCCCTCATTAATAACTTAAAGTTATCCCATGACATACATGCAACAACCTCTCGACCTAATGTGCAAATCTGAAAATTCCACCATGTTAAAGCCTTACCGACAAAAGAACCAGCAGTGTACTTCACTTTTTGGTTATCCCTACAACCACTCATATCCTAAACTGACTCCATCTTTTCAATCTAACGGGTGTATACTACAATACCTCCCTTCCCATCATACTCCTTAGGGTTACAAGCTAAAAACTCCTTATAGGTACAACCCCTATAGTCGTTGTTCTCAATGACATTCCTAACATCACCCTGAATGTTGTCATTGATGGCATCACCATTTTGTTTCCTACCATTCCCTTGACCTCTACCTTGGTCGCCTACTTGGGCTACAATAGTGGGAAATAAATTTAGCAGCTGTTGTGAAATGATGGTGGATAAGTCGGGGACTCCGTCAACACCGTCATTCGCCTTACTACCTTAGCCACCTTGACCATCATTCCTACCATTACCTTAATCACCAGATTGACTCCTAGTTCTACCACCACCTCTACCAGCTCGTCCACCCGTTCCCCCTCCTCGTGATGCGGCAGCAGGCCAACCAACACTTTAGGTCATCATCCTTGGCGACTTTATCTACATAAGGGAGAACATGGGCAACATTAGGTAGCGGGAAAGGTTAACTCATAGATGGTCTTAATATACCCTATATATATATATATATATATATATATATATATATACACACACATACACATACGGTCCTAAGGTGTCAACACCAATTTGTGTGAACGATAATACTAAATACGTGTGAGTCGTGATACGTTTATAACTATGTTGGCCACCATATTTATATCCATATCCTTTCCCAGTCGTACCCATTATTAGGCTCACACATTTCAATGAATGACTTAACTAATGCTATATACCATATAACCACCTAAGCACGTATAAGCGGAACACCGCGCACATAGATCCTATAACGCAACTATATGAAGGTTCCTAGGTTATAGTGTAGGCCAAACCACCTAGTTCTCTATAACATGGCTCTGATACCATTCTGTCACACCCTGTCATAAGCGGAAACACGAGAATGCAACATAATGATCAATCATAACACAATATACAAAATAGAGAAATCTAAAATGCATAAATGAAAGTGTCATGACGACCATCAACCTCAATAACTTTGAGTGATGTCCCATCAAAGAACACAACAAATAGTCGCTTACAAATCCACTTGCCCACGCCGAGGTCCTTACAAATCTTAAACATCAATTCTCAAGAAAACAAATCCATAACATACTTCAAAAGCAAGACTTCTCAAACATGATCCATAGAGGATATACTTAAAGTCTGCTATCACACATCTCAACCTTAATGATCATTCTCTTCACCTGAAAATGATACTCAAAAACGTCAACAATAATGTTGGTGAGCTCCTAGGTTTGAAGGAAACCCAATCACTGTGCCAATATCTCAAACAGTTGGACAATTGTGCTATATGACAGTGAATATATGCAAACAATCACAAACCCATGACTTAGCATCCCCGTTAATCATGTACCAAGACCTAGCATCCCCTCTTGTCTTATCACCAGTGTGTACCACCGCTCTTAGGGTCGCAACCCTGAATGTCATACCGCACCTAAAGCCTACCAGCTGGAGCTATATATAGGGCGAAGTTCCACACAGCATATCGTACAAACACATATCATTCACATAACAATCATAAGCACATAGATTGTCCCAAAAACAAAACCACGTTTCACACAGTTCAGAAAATAGTTCAAAACACATTTGAGTATCATTTTCCCCTAACGGAAAAGATTTAAAAATTAGGGCTACGAGAACTCACCTCAAGCGAAGGTTTCTAGCCGTAAACTCAATATCACACAAGCAAATGCAACGACGTCCAGACACGACATAGTCCAATTAATGTTCCACTTAGACACTCATTTCCAAAACAATTTTCAGATTTAATGCATAGAGGTCAGATGCGCGTTGTACGGTTATTCTTAACGTTTTTAGTGGTGTGATGGTTGACAACTTAACTCCAAAAATATCATACTTACAACTCATACCGTAGTATAATATATACTTGTACCTTGTTAATAAAATAGATAAGTAATATAAGATAATAAATACTTATATATATATATCTTGATACTTTCATTCGGTACACTTAGTTACCATTAATTCATCATTTAAGTTATAAGAAATGAAACGTTTAATTATACTAAACAATTTAGAAAAGTTTTGGAAAAATATAATTTGCGTCTTTTAGTCGACTTATTAAAATAATAATATTTTATTATTTTATTAAAAATCGTGTTTTGAGTAAAAAATTCTAAGTATAGACTTTTTACGAAATTTCGACATGACCCGTACGTTTATACAACGTTTTTCAAGGTTTTAAACTTAATTTCAAACAATTTCTCACAAATTCACCATTTTCCAACAAAATACCGAAAATTCATATTTCGCAATGTTCACCAAAACGTATTTCGCAAACGACTTCCAATATCAATTGATAAGTATGTTTCACTTTCCAAAAGTCCGTCAAATTTCTTAAAAAGACTAATTTACGGGCCCAATAAGGATCCATTAAGATACTCAT
>BQNB010192183.1:0-11635 GCA_026074375.1 Tanacetum coccineum
TATACTGACCATGATCTTCAAAGAGTCTGTAAGATTGTGTCATCCTCGATAAATTGGTCCTTTAAGGAAGAATCTTTACAAAATTTGGATATTCTTATCACACCGGAACTGGTTGTAGAGATACTGAATAATTGCACCCTACAAGGTGGTGCAGCATTGCAGTTCTTTTCATGGGCGGGAAAGAAAATTGGTTATAGACATACCGCAGAGACCTATAATATGGCGATGAAAATTGCTGGAAAAGGTAAAGATTTTGGGTATATGAGAGTCTTGTTTAACGAAATGAAAAGGAAAGGTTTGTTAGTCTCGTCAGACACATGGACGATTATGATTTTGCAGTATGGTCGAATTGGTTTGACTGAAATTGCTCTCAAAATTTTCAAAGAAATGAAAGAAAGCTGTTGTCGTCCTAATATTTGTACGTATAAATCTTTGATCATTTCCCTTTGTGGGAAAAAGGGCAGAAAGGTCAATGAAGCTATAGATGTGTATATGGAGATGATTCAAGCTGGAATTGTACCCGACAAAGAATTGCTTGAAATATATCTCGAGTGTTTATGTGAAGTTGATAATGTGTTGGAAGCTAAAAGATGTGTCAATAACTTATGCTCACTCGGTTTTTCCACTCCATTGGCTAACTCGTTGTGTATAAGGGCTCTTTGTCGAGCAGGTAAGGTAGACGAGGCATTGTTAATGGCGGATGAGGTTGGTGACAAAGACCAAAATACCCTCAACGGATACATTTATGGAAGCTTAATTCACGGGCTATTAAGGAAAAGACGTTTGCAAGAAGCATTGGATAAAATAGAATCAATGAAAGAGGCCAGTATCTTCCCAACAGTTCATGTTTACACATCACTAATAGTTTATTACTTCAAAGAAAAACGAATTTCTAAAGCTTTAGAGGTTTTTGAGACAATGAAAGAAGAAGGACGTGAACCCACAATCGTAACATATTCATCTTTGATTCGCGGCTATGTAAGCAATGGGAAGACTGATGAAGCTTGGAATGTTTTTCGTAAAATGAAGACCGAAGGGCCATTGCCTGATTTCAAGACGTATTCAATGTTCATTTCGTGTTTGTGCAAGGAAGGCAAGTCTGAAGAAGCTATGCAACTTTTATCTGAGATGTTAAGTGTTGGGTTTGCTCCAAGTACGGTTAATTTTCGCGATGTGTTTTACGGGTTGAATCGAGAGGGAAAACATAATTTAGCTCAAACTGTACTCAAAAGAAAATGGGAATTTTCAAGTAGAAGAAAATCCATATCGTAATATATATGGAAGTTCTTGGCATGGCCAGTGCCCAAAAGATGTGCTGACCCTGATGTATGTAACTTAGTCCAAAAAACAACTCGCAAATTAGCCCAATAGACTCGAAAATATATTTTAAATAAAAAAGGAGGAATTACATATATCCTCATTTAAACATCATAAATTACATATTTTCCCAATCAAATATTGAAATTACAAATTTCCCCATTTTCATCTAACTTTATATGTTGGATTTGGGTACCAAAACACTCTTAACATGTTGTCATCCTACATATGTGGCTGTTCCTCTTTATAATCAAGAACTAAATGATTAACTTATGACAAATCATTTGTACTAGTTAACGTATCAATCTATTTTAAAAGTGGCATGAGACTTCCCTTGTTAAAATAAGAATGTATAAAAGTGAACAAGTGACACTGCCTTGCTCATATCCTCCAATTGAATGTGAGACAGTTACCACGAAAATATTTAAATCATGTGATTAAAATATTTGAAGGTGAATGTGTAATTGCAAATGATGGCCACACATTTTACTCGAGAGTTATAGAACAACATGTATAATTTTGAAATTTTGTTTTGTTTTGTTTTATGTATGTATATGTTTTTAGGTTAATCTCATTTGTACAAACTAGTGTGTTTATTAACTGAAACCCTATTAGAGATTGATAAAAAAAAAGGGTAGAATGGTCATAGTTTTAAAAAGTTTTTTATAAAATAGATGTAATTGGGTATATATGATAATTAAAGTGATATAATTGGGTATATATGTTATTTTAAAATTTGATTGGGGAAATATGTAATTAGTGTAGTTTAAATGGGGATGTATGTAATTGTCCTTTTAAAAAATGTAACTTGATACAAGTCGATGTCGAGCTACTCAAGTAGACTTGTATACGTATAGACATCTGTGTGATCGAATCATGATTTATGCTTATGACGTATAGTAGGTATACCAAGCCTCCGGGCTTGGGCCACATTGACACTTGGGCTCCTTGGCCCAACTGAGTAGTCATGGGCCGAAACTAAACCCACTCCTGCTTTGGTTACGGCCCGGACCCAACAAACGGACGCGGACCTAACTTTAGGGTACTTCCGTCCGCGGAAAGCACACGCGTCCGCACACATGGTTACTGCGGTACCTTGTCTGACAAGGGACCCTTTCCGGCCACTAACGAAACATGCGAAATATTAGGAAACCCTAATATTTCGTTCGCCTATAAAAAAAGACCATCTGACACAATGAACAGTATGATTTTCTCACTCTATACTCTCATACTTTCTTTCTCTACATGTTTACTTACTTTCACCCCAGAGTCTAACCGTGGGGTCCGTCCCCACGGTAAGGCTAACGGTTTTTATCTGATTGTGCAGGAAATCGTCACTTCCCTTGCTCTAGTACAAAACCCAACGCTCAAATCATTTGGAAGCCCAACCCAACACAAGATTTGAGCCTAGGTCTACACCCGACACGTAGTTTGTATTAACAAGTGGCGCCATCCGTGGGAGCCCGAACGCAACCACGTTTTCTAAAAAACTCACCATGAGCACTCATGAACAACAAACCTCAATAATTCCCACATCCGTTGTGCGAAACACTGGGGGAAAAAGTGGTCTACAAAATCTCGAGGAACTTGCGTCCAACGAAGCTCTAAGAGAATTTGTGTGACAAGAACTACCACCAACTTTTACCGCTTATTGCCGAAAAAATGCAAAAAGAAAAGGAGCAGCAAGATAAGCTCAAAGCGGTAAAGGCGCGCCTACTTTACGGCGATGAATCTAGGAGAAATCCAAGAAACCATGAAGAGTCACGTTACTCCGAATCAAAAACGCCAACTGCCCGGACAGAGCCCGGAAGAAGGCATGGGCTCAAGCACTCCCGAAGCCCGTCACCAGTCGCCAGCGTCTTCAGAAGACTCAAGCAAAACCGATCTCCTTCACCTAGGCTCCGGCCGCGGAAGGAGGGAGGTGTGTTCAATATACCGGGAAGAAAAGAAACTAGGCGCGTTATACATGCTTGTTAGTCATCTGCAATGGGCCACTTGCATGGGGAACTGATTTGGGTAGGTTTTGGTGCTGGAGGGGTTTCAAACAGCTGCGGGGTGGCGGGGGGTTAATGTTGATCTGAATGGAGAGGATGGTTAGTTGGGTTGGTGGGTCAGTGTTAATATGATTGGGTTTTATGGGTTTGTTGGTGAGTTTCTTGTGTGTCGGTCTTGGAGGTTATTTAGTTGGGTGTGGGGGGGTGGTTTTTCTGGGGTTTGGGTGTGTTTTGGGTGTGTCATTTTTGGGGTTGGTGGACATAGGATGGGGTTTGGTTTGAGGTGGGTGTGTTGTTATTTTGGTGTGTTTTTTGAGTTGTTACATTTTGTCCGAAGATATGATCTTTTTCGTGTTGCTGTGATTGTTCGTGTGGGGTGGGGTGGTGTTTGTGAGTAGGGCTTTTGGGGTAGTTTCCTGTTGTTTTGTTAGTTTAGATTATGGGTTGTTGGTTTTGTTAGGTTATATGGTGTTTTGTGTAGGGTTGGTGTAGTTTTGTTTGTTTTTTGGGTGTTTGGTTTTTGTGAACATTGGTAGTTGTGGTTTGAGTGTTTTGTTGTATGTTTGTTGCTTAGAAGTGGTTATGAATGTAGAGCTAAGAGTCGGTGAAGGGTCAGATTTGAGTCCAGGTCTATACCCGATACCTATTTTGTATTAACAAGTGGCGCCATCCGTGGGACCCGAACGCAACCACGTTTTCTAAAAAACTCACCATGAGCACTCATGAACAACAAACCTCAACAATTCCCACATCCGTTGTGCGGAACACTGGGGGAAAAAGTGGTCCACAAAATCTCGAGGAACCTGCGTCCAACGAAGCTCTAAGAGAATTGTGCGACAAGAACTACCACCAACTTTTACCGCTTATTGCCGAAAAAATGCAAAAAGAAAAGGAGCAGCAAGATAAGCTCAAAGCGGTAAAGGCGCGCCTACTTTACGGCGATGAATCTGGGAGAAATCCAAGAAACCATGAAGAGTCACGTTACTCCGAATCAAAAACGCCAACTGCCCGGACAGAGCCCGGAAGAAGGCATGGGCGCAAGCACTCCCGAAGCCCGTCACCAGTCGCCAGCGTCTTCAGAAGACTCAAGCAAAACCGATCTCCTTCACCTGGGCTCCGGCCGCGGAAGGAAGGAGGTGTGTTCACTAGACTGGGAAGAAAAGAACCAGGCGCGTATACACGCTCTGATAGTCACCACCAGAGTTTCCAAGCAAAGGGAACTGAGGCACCGGCAAGAAAGCATCATCACGAGGGCACATCGTCCCGAAGAACCAGCGGATATTCAGAGAGTGAAGACAGTGAAGGGGGTCACTGGAAGTCCAAATCAAAAAGGCACAGGTCAGACACCTACGAAGATGATCTCTCCCAGCCTTGGACGTGTGAAGAAAGAAACCCTTTCACAACTCGGATCCGACATTTTGACTTCCCAAGGACAAGGATGCCTAGCCATGTCAAAACTTACGACGGAAGTGGGGATCCGGAAGACCATATAAAGCTATTTCAGTCCGCTGCAAAGACAGAGAGATGGGCAATGCCGACATGGTGCCACATGTTCAACTCGACGCTAACTGGGAATGCTAGAGTTTGGTTCGACAAACTCCAAAAAGAATCCATTGACAGCTATGAAGATCTAAGGGCAGCATTTAGGGAAAATTATCGCCAGCAAACAAAGCACATTAAGGATCCAGTGGAGATACATCACATCAAGCAAAGGGACGGAGAGTCCACGGAGGATTTCATGGAGAGATACAAAGAAGAAGTCCTGGACGTGGAAGGAGCGCCGGAATGCATGAAGATCTCCGGATTCTTGCATGGGATAACCCACCCAGAGTTGATTAAGCGTTTATACGAAAAAATCCCAAGGTCAATGGACGAAATGTACAGGGTAACTACGTCTTTTCTACAAGGGGAAGTTGCCGCATTCAGTCATGGCCGGAAGAAAGCACCCGCGCCATGGAAGCAACCAGAAGGGGGAAACAAACCGAATTTCAAAAAGGGTTTCAAAAACAAGCACAGGCCGGAACGGAAGCCAGACAGGTTCTCACTCCTTACAAAGACCCCGAAAGAAATTTTCGCTTTAGAAAAAGGAAAATTCAAGGCTCCACCACCAATGGTAACCCCTGCGGATAAAAGGGATCCAAACAAATACTGTGAATTCCATGCGGATACGGGCCACAGTACGGATGAATGCATGCAGTTGAGAAAGCAGATAGATGAAATGATCAAGGCAGGTAAATTGTCACAATTCATCAAAGAACTAAAACAGAACGACAAGCCAAAGGCACCCAAGAAGGGGGATACGACCGGGAAGGAAAGACCACTAGCCATCCTGATGATCCAACCATGGGAAAAAGTAGCCAAGCAAAAGGTTACCCAAAGTTTCTCTCCGGAGACAACAATATCTTTCCCAACTCTGGGAGACGAGGACGGAACGGAAGGACCAATGATCATTGAGGCTGAGATAGGAGGGCACTTCGTGCACCGAATGTATGTGGACGGAGGAGCATCCGCAGAGATCTTATACGAACACTGTTTCGTCAGGCTCCGGCCTGAAATAAGAAGCCAAATGATTCCGCCTACCACATACCTAACTGGATTCAGTGGGGAAACCATTTGGCCGCTGGGCCAGATATCCTTGCTAGTGAAAATAGGTGACGAAGGGCATTCCACTTCCGCATGGATGAACTTCATGGTTGTTAGGTCACCATCCCAACACAATGGAATAATAGGCAGGCCGGGTATAAGGAAAATTCGTGCCATACCATCCATGGCACATGGAATGCTAGAATTCCCAGTTGAAGGAGGAACCGTAACATTACAAAGCAGCAGGATCATCCCAATAGAGTGTGCAATGATCTCCGGACCTAGCACACGGCCCCCAGAAGCTGGAAAAATATTGGAAGAAAAGATAAGAGTGGCCATTCATCCGGAATACCCTGAGCAAACAATAGCCATAGGGTCTACCCTAACGGAAAAAGGACGCAAGGAACTATGCACTCTACTTGGACAAAACTTAGACGTCTTTGCCTGGAAGCCAGCGGATATGACGGGCGTCCCACGAAGCATTGCGGAACATTGCTTGAATATCCGGGAGGGATGCCCACCTGTCAGGCAAAAGAAAAGAGGGCAAGCACCGGAAAGAAACAAAGCAATCCAAGAAGAAGTGGAAAAACTGGTGGATGCCGGGATCATGAAAGAAGTTCATTACCACAGTTGGCTATCTAACCCGGTAATGGTCAAGAAGCATGATGGAACCTGGCGAATGTGTGTAGATTTCAAAGATCTAAACAATGCATGTCCCAAGGATTGCTACCCATTGCCAGAAATAGATTGGAAAATAGAGTCTCTCTGTGGATATCCTTTCAAATGCTTCCTGGACGCATATAAAGGATACCACCAAATTAAAATGGCAAAAGAAGACGAAGAGAAAACGGCATTTACCACAAGTCAAGGGATATTTTGTTATTCAAAGATGCCGTTTGGCTTAAAAAATGCCGGAGTGTAGTTTCCTTTCAAATGCTTCATGACGAATATAAGAGGATACCACCAAATTTAAAATGGCAATAGAAACGAAGAGAAAACGCGGCATTTACCACAAGTCAAGAATCTATTATGTGTATTCAAAGATGCCGTTTGGCTTAAAAAACGCCGGAGCGACCTATCAGCGTTTAGTAGATAAGGCATTCCAAAGACAGATCGGGCGCAACCTGGAGGTATATGTCGACGACTTGGTCATAAAAAGCCGTACGGAAGAAGAAATTATCCGCGACATAACAGAAACATTCAAAACTCTCCGGCAAATAAACATGAAGCTGAATCCAAAAAAATGCTCCTTCGGAATGCAAGAGGGGATGTTCTTGGGCTATAAAGTGAATACTGACGGACTCAAAGTATGTCCGGAAAAAGCCAACGCGGTCCTTAGTTTGCCATCTCCGAGATGCCTCAAGGACGTGCAAAAGCTGAATGGGAAACTAGCAAGTCTAAACAGGTTCTTGTCAAAGTCAGCCGAAAAATCACTGCCTTTCTTCAAAACCTTGAAAAAGTGCACAAAAAAGAGTGACTTCCAATGGACTCAGGAGGCCGAAGCAGCCTTCAAACAAATGAAGAAGCTCATCGCAGAACTCCCAATGCTAACCGCACCTAAGGAAAAGGAGGAGCTAATCGTATACTTGGCCGCAGCCAAAGAAGCAATCAGTGCAGTCTTGATGACGGACAGGGAAGGTAAACAAGTACCAGTATACTTTGTAAGCCGTGCTCTACGAGGGCCAGAGATCAACTATACTCCCATGGAAAAGCTGGTGTTAGCCTTGCTCAGCGCAAGCAAACGGCTGAAAAGATATTTTCAAGCACACACAATTGTCGTAATAACGGATCAACCAATAAAGCAACTGCTGTCAAGTTCAGAAATCTCCGGAAGGATGCTAAAATGGAAGTTTGAACTAGAAGGATATGATATCCAATATAGGCCAAGGACTGCAATCAAAGGGCAAATATTAGCAGATTTTATTGTGGAACGGCCAGAGGAAGAGTCTCCGGACGAGCTCATGACGGAACCGGAGGAAATACCGGAACCTTGGACTCTTTTTACAGACGGATCATCTTGTATAGATGGTTCCGGAGCCGGACTAATACTAACCAATCCAGAAGGGGTTGAGTTCACATATGCCATGAGGTTCACGTTTGAAGCCACAAACAATGAAGCTGAGTATGAAGCGTTAATAGCCGGTCTCCGGATCGCAGAACAAATGGGCATAAAGAACCTGCAAGCACATGTAGACTCAAGACTTGTAGCCAATCAAGTTAATGGCTCCTACGTCGCTAAAGAATCAGGCATGATCCAATATTTGAACAAAGTAAAAACGCTCACAAGAAGCTTCAGGGAATTCTCCATCAAGCAAGTACCACGGAGCGAGAACAAGAAAGCAGATGCCCTAAGCAAGATTGCATCCACAAGCTTCGCACATCTCAGCAAACAGGTACTCGTGGAAGAACTAAAGGAGAAATCCATAAATGAAAAGGAAATCCTCGCCGTAGTAGAGGAGGAAGGCAACACATGGATGACACCTATATGCGAGTACCTTACAAAGGAAATACTTCCGGCAGATAAAAAGAAAGCCAGGGCGATACGTCGCAAGGCAGTCAGGTACACCATGATTAACGGAACTTTGTACAAGAAATCCTTCTTAGGACCATGGCTCCGGTGTGTCGGACCGCTCCAAGCAAACTACGTCCTTAGAGAAATACATGAAGGGTCGTGCAACATGCATTCCGGTCCTAGATCCGTGGTTGCCAAAGCTATCCGAACAGGATATTACTGGCCAACAATGCATATGGACGCACGAAAGTTAATAAGGGAATGCAATGATTGCCAAGTTCATCGCCCCGTCCCAAGAAACCCGCAACAAAATTTGAGTCCTATCACGTCTCCGTGGCCATTTTACAAATGGGGGATCGATATAGCCGGACCTTTCCCGGAAGGCCCAGGCAAAGTCAAGTTTTTAATTGTTGCCATTGATTACTTCACCAAATGGATTGAGGCAAAGCCTGTCGCGACTATCACAGGAAATCAAGTTAAAAAGTTCGTGTGGGACAACATTGTCTGCAGATTTGGTCTACCAGGGGAAATTATATCAGACAATGGAAAACAGTTCCGCGACAACCCATTCAAAGACTGGTGTGAAAAACTATGTATCCGTCAATGCTTTGCTTCCGTGAAGCACCCACAAACAAACGGCTTGGTTGAAAGAGCAAACAGAAGTTTGGGGGAGGGAATAAAAGCTAGATTGGATGAAAGAAGCAAAGACTGGATAGGAGAACTCTCACACGTCCTATGGTCCCACCGCACAATGATCAAATCAAGTAATGGGGAAACACCATTTTCACTAACATACGGCACGGAAGCTGTCATCCCAGCAGAAATAGGCATGCCAACGCTCCGGACTATGGAAGTAGACCCGACAAAGAACGATGAAGCCTTGGAAGTAAACCTGGACCTCATAGAGGAAAAACGGGAACAAGCAGCAATTCAAGAAGCAAAAAGCAAAACTAAAATGGAAAAGTATTACAACTCCAGGGTCCGCGGCACAAGTTTCAAGCCAGGCGACATGGTTTACCGCAGCAACGACGCAAGTCACGCCAGGGATGGAGGCAAACTTGGACCCAAATGGGAAGGGCCGTATGAAGTTGCAGAATTGCTTGGAAAGGGAGCATATAAACTTAAGGATTATAAAGGAAATGAACTCCCGCGGACATGGAACATTTGTAATCTTAAAAAGTTTTATATACACGAAATGTAAGGACCCACCCGACACATATAATGCTCCAGAGTGCAATATCTCAATTTATCTTTATCTTGTAATGTATTAAATTTTAAATGAAAAGTGGGGATTAGCTACCCTCACGTGTTTTAAATCCTACATTGTTTTTTCTTTTTACTTTGCAAAGTTATATAGATTGTTAAGACGCGCACGCAAGGAGCCATGCTCCGCAAATATATTATCCCGTATAATAAAGGTTGAGCAACCTCAAAATTAGCTCAGGTGCGTAAGAGGTATTGCAAACCCTGTACCGGGAGAATAACCCATAAAAATTCACAAGACTATGTATTACGAACGTACACCAGTAATAAACAAAAGATAGAAAAATATATGAACATGTTAAACTAGCATTCATATTACAAAAGAAGCCGCAGAAATAGCCACACACGGCCGCGGTATACAAAACATCATAATAAGTTCTACACAAAAACTGTTACAACAGACCACATGCGGTCATGATACAATCTAAAAGCGGCAGGCTTCAAACTTAGGGATAGCAACTACGCTCCCTAGAGCCTCGTCCGTATCCTCTTCATCAAAGTCCTCGACAGAGAGAGGAGCCGCAGAAGTACTAGTTTCACCCACCCAAGTCTGAGAAGACAGGGGGTTAGAAACTATATCCAACTAAAGTTGGCCGAAAAAAAGGGCTGCAGCATGCTTCTTCGCTCCTTCAGCACGAGAATGAACATTCAGCAAAGCGAAGGACAAAGAAGTCTCCCCAACGATGGCCTTGTCAGCAGAATGATGGATGGGGACGGAAAGCTGCTCAAGACACGGTTGCAGGTGAGCAGCTTCCGGGAGGTCAGCCAAGGGTCCGTCCAGGATAAAGCAATCTAGGACCTCATCCATCCCGGCATCTTTTTTGGACTTCAAAAAATTTACCAGAGGGAAGTCCACGTCCTCAAGAGCCCTCACCGCATCCAAATAGCTGGTCCTGGCAGCCTTCGGGTTATAAGCCTCGACCGCGGAAAGCTGGGTTCTGGCAACCCCATGCTCATACCCAGCTTCTAAGCCCTCCTGCATACCAAAATCCACGGCACGGCCAAAGGCGTGACCCAGAATGCCCTGATACTCAGGAGATTTAAAACATTTTAGCACGGCGAGTTGAATCCCGTGCGTCAAAAAAATCTCCTTCCAGCCAAGGTGGTCAGGTAGGCGGGATAGAATTCCCCCTCCAAACGGCCAGATACATCCATCACATGTGCCTCAAGCTCGGCTACACGGTTATAAAGCACTTAGGCCTGCTCTTCCTGCTGAGCTTCCGCCTTCTCTTTAAAATCCTGAAAGGCGGTGTGAAGGGTAGAAACCTGCGAAAATAAGAAGTTACAAAAGGTGTTTAAAAAAAACAGCAACATACGGAATAAAAGATATACCTCAGAGGTAAGCCTATCCCTCTTAGAGGTCAAGGAGGTAATCAAGCTCCCGGCTTCAGCACAGGCGGCCCGGGAATCATCAAGTGCAGACTTGAGATGAGTGGCACGAGAATCAAGTAAGGAGATGTCAGTGTCCTTCTGAACAACAGTACTTTTCAGCACTGACACCTCCGCGGTCAAGGCAGACACCTGATCACGAAGATGGACAACCTCCGCGGTCTCCGCCCTCTCCGCCTTCTCCGCCTTCTCCGCCAATAAAGACTTCAGTTTGAGAATCTCCAAGTCTTTTTCCTCAAGCAACCTACCGCGAGCATCATACTTGCCTTTGAGCTTCTCCTTAAGCTCTAGCTCATGCTCGGCGCGGGACCTGACCTCTGACTCAAGACAAATCTGCCGCGCCGCCCCCACGTTGAACTCCGTATACAATTGATCATAATCCACACTCCGGAGGGTAAAGAAAAAGCCAAGGAGAGCAACGTGGTCAACCAACGTGCGGCAGGAAAAACCATCATCCAACAGCGAGTCGTTGGTAATATTCCATCGAGGAACATACCAACGTTTTGCCTCGGCAGAATTCAGGGCGGGCAATTCATAAAAGGAGTCATCCGATCCTTCGGATGTCTCGAGCTGGGAA
>BQNB010192184.1:0-11635 GCA_026074375.1 Tanacetum coccineum
TTGACTTGAAGAGATTTTATATTTCAAATGAGATATCATATTACTTGTACATATGCTTTAGTAGCTTGTGCATTCACTTTAGGGGTTAACCCTTCCATGAGATTAGGGTTTGGAGGTATATGATAACGGTTTAGAGCCCGTTTTGATATAACGTTGTAAATGGTACATTATAGGAATAATATACTTTGTAATAAGGATATGATGATATTGACTTGACATGTTATGATGTTTGATTTACATTTATGAAGACAGGATTGTCATAGATAGGTTGCGTGAGCTTGTCTACTTTAGTTATGCAAGTTATATTATATATTAAGATATTGTCAATATAAGTAATGTAATAAAGCAAAAAATTTCCCTATACAATTGTGATAATAGTAAAATAGGTTGATGAAAATTCTTGGGTTGTTATACTTTGGCATCAAACTACAGCTTTCTTCCTGTCTTTTTGTAGAACTTCTTCAGTCTCATGGAAATCATGGCCACTTGCCATTTTAAATCCATTTCTTCTAAATCAAACTCATCAAGTTGTTCCAAATCCTCATGATCCAATTGTGGACCACTAGATTGATTAGCAAAGAAGGAGTACATGAGTTCACTAGTGTATGAAGAATAACCTTCCCTTTGGGGGTTATGGCCAGAAGAGCTAGAAGCACCATAAGCAGTACTAACTTCATTAGTACTGCTAGTATTATCATAAACAAATACCACATTCTGCGTGCTAGAAGATGATGTAGTAGAGCCTTTAACATCAGGCTCAAAAACTCTAAGATTATTATACAGATCATCAAAACTAAGACTGTCCCCTCCTAGCTTGGTGATAACCAAAGATTTAACCTTTAGTATATATAAATAATATATATAAATAAGGAAAATCAATAATTATAATTCAATTAATCTTTAGTGAGACTCCTGTACCATGAATCTCTAGTTGACTCAGAAGACTCTGAAACCTATCATAGCCTTTATGCAACCCTTCTGAGTTTGATACAGAGAAGCCTTCAAACTGTTGCTTTAGAATATACTTTTGCATCTTCTTTGATTCATCATTGCTACCAAATCTAGATTTGATAGCTTCCCACATCTCTTTTTACATAATCATTTGTGAAATTAGCAAGATGACTTCTGGTAAAGCCATAAGCAAGGTGGTCCTTGCTTTTATTTCTCTTTCTCTGGCTAAAATTTCTTCTGCAGTCTTGGGAGGCAGAACCTTTATTACATAATTTGTATCAGTTGAGACACTCACAAGACCATTGCCTCTTTGAATGACTTCCCAGATAGAATAGTCTATATGAGCCAATAATGTTTTTATTTTCATGCCCATATACCATAATTCTCCCTTCTTAAGAATAGGGAGTTTGATGGTTGAGACAGTGTGAGGGGCTTGTTGTGTTAGTGTTTATGTTTGTAGTGGTGGTGGTGATGGTGGTGGAATCTCATCATCTGATCCAGCCATTAAATAGATTTGTAAGGTAGAGGATTAAATAACTGGAGGTTTTTTTAGTTTCTTTCTTACTCAGAGTTTCTCTATAAGCCGACTGATACCACACGTAAGACCCAATTCAATATATATCTTTTTCATCCTGTTAAGGGTTGTAGCCAAGTATGGATTTTCCACACAACTACATAGAAACAATGACTAGAACACTATAAAGTTATTCGGAAACAACTTTATTAATGCAAGTAGAACAGTGAATATTAATAACTAAACTTTTGTATTAATCTGCTAAAATGATTACAGATTACTAACTATGAGATTGAGAGATGTGATGAGAGATATGTCTTTTCTAATGCCGTAGGGCTCTTTTTATACACCAAGGATAAACCCTAACAGACTTACAAATCGCGTAGAAGATAATGCATATCTTTTCCTATAATATCTCATGCACATCTCTTAAACGGTACTAACTATTTTGTACTGACGGTACAAACTAATACTAACAGTACTAATTATAACTGTCGGTACTTTCTAATACAACTAGCGGTACTAAGTCAGGAAGGCATAATTCCCAACAATATAGTCTCAGACTAGGGGTGTTGATCGGTTCGGTTATCGGGTTATTCGGTTATTTCGGTTCGGTTAATTTTTTTTGGATCAACTTGAAAACCGAACAAAACCAAACTAGAATTCAACCGAACCGAACCGAAAACCGAATTCGAATTTGGTTCGGTTCTCGGGTTGACCCGAATAACCCGAATTTCATTTTTTTTTATAAAAAGTTAATAATTACATAGATTTTTAGTAAAGAAAAAATTAACATAACATAAAAAAATGTTTTTTTATATTATGATAACATTTTAATGGTATTTATATATATAAATATATAAAAAAATATATATTTATATGAATTCGGTTTTCGGTTCGGTTTTCGGTTTGGAGTGCCAAACCCATATCTAACCCAAAAACCAAATTAGTAGTTCGGTTTGGTTCGATTTTGGCGAATTCGGTTCAATTATTAGTTCGAATCAGTTATTTTTGGTTCAGTTCGGTTTCGGTTTTTTCAGTTTTTTTGCTCACCCTGACCATTTGCAATACATTTGTGATCGGCCCAAGCAGGGAGAAAAACAACATACATAAAACGTAGCCAATCCACAAACCATGGTTTTTAAGATCCCGATTCTAATCTCAGGATCTTACAATTTTACGATACTGTAAAGCAAAAACGATCTACTCCAATCCGATCTTACTTTTCTCGAACTACGAATTTATGGGTTGTGTTTCCTAGATATTAAAAAACAACAAGTTAATCTTCTAAAACATTTTATAATTACAATTTAAGACAACATTTCTATGAAACATTCATATAATTTTGTATTTATGATATATAATAATTTGTAGATTTATATAATATTACAAAGACTGTTAAGAAAACGACATTATAGTAGGATCTTACGATCCCGATCCGACCTTACGATCTCGATCTTGCAAAGACGAAAACGATCCTATGTAGGATCCCGTTCTTGAAAACCTTGCCACAAACCCAACACCCAAAAGGCCAAATTCGTCTTTTTCCATATCCATTTCATTTCATCTCCTTCAACTCACTCCAATCATCTGCTAACTTATCATACTAATTCATCTTGATTCTGTAATTCAGATTCTACAAACAAATGCTCATATAATTATTTAGCATGTCATTAGCTAGACTCTATGCAAGATCATCACACTTGTGCAAAGCCCTAAATTTCAATCCTGCTAATTCAAGGTATATTTCTTTGCTTTGTTTCAATAATTACTATAGTTATATTTCACACATATGAATTGAATTGATTTGTATAATGGAAATAGTAATAATTTTGCTGTTGCTTTTGGATTATTATTCTGTTAGTAAACTTACTTTATTTATTTATATTTTTCGCCAATGCCAACTGAAATTTGTTACTAAGGGTGTTTGGATGTTTACTTAGGGGGTGTTTATTTAAGCTTGTTTTTGCGCTTATTAGCTTATTAGATTTTAGCTTATCTAAGTTTGTCGTGTCATAGTAAGCTTATATAAGCCCTTCAGTTTCAGAACAAGCTAGAAAAAATGAGCTTATAAAACATAAATCGGGACCACGTAAGCTCATAAGCCCAAAACTAAGCTTAAACAAGCACTCCCTTAGGCAATATTTTGGGTGGAAACAATAAGATTGGAGGAGTTGGAAGAAGACATTAAGATAAAAATGAAAATAAATTAGAAAATCGCTTTTACAAACAATTACGTGCCTAGATAATTGTCTTTATGATTGCCCATTCGAGATTATGGATCCCCATTTTATAGAACTATGCATTTTTCATGTGGAGAAAGTAGGGGTGGAAACGAGCCGAGCTCGAGCTTGGCTCATTTAAGTATTATAAGGCTCGAGCTCGAGCTAGGCTTGGTTCGAGCCTTATTTTTTTAAGCTCGAGCTCGGCTCGTGGTATATTATACACGCTCAGGCTCCGCTCGAGCTCGACTTGTTTTTACGACGCGCCAATAAAAGAATAAAGATTGGCTCGAGCTCAGCTCGTATTATATCTGTTTTTAGCTCGTTAATAAGCTTGTTATTGAGCTCGCTAATATTCTCGCCTATAATACAAATGCATAACACATTATATATGTTTAATATTTTAAATATCCTAGTTTCCTATAGGCTTGTTTAGGCTCGCGAGCCCAAACAAGCTTTATATATAAAGCTCGGGCTCGAGCTCGATTAAGAAATGAGCAGCAACTTAGGCTCGAGCTTGTTTTGGCTCAGCTCGTTCGAGCTTTTTATTAATATGATCCTGAGCTTTTCACTTGCGGCTCAGGCTCGGCTCATTTCCACCCCTAAGAGAAAGCTATGTGACACACCTGTTTTTTTAGGAATAATGTAGACTTACTATTTGAATGTATGTTATTTTTGCTCCAACAGTCCAACTATGTCATTCTTGGTGCAGAGGTATGTTCGTAATACCCTACGAAGCTCAAATGCTCTGAATCTTAGATGACGTTTGGATGTGTGTGTTTTTACTTTGGTTCTTGTTGGGAATTATGTTTTTCTAACTTAGTACTGTTTGTGTTAGTTAGTTAGTACTGCCACGTACATCTGTTAGTACTGGTAGTAGAGTTAGTATTGTTAGTAGTAAGTTGGTACTGCTAACATATATTAGTTAATACTGTTAGGAGATATGCATGAGTTTTAATAGGAATAGATATGCATTATCTCTTCACACGGTTTGTAAGCCCATTAGGGTTTCCTTGGTATATAAAAGGAACCCTACGGCACTAGTTATATACACAAGTTTTCACAAATATTCATAGTTAGTATTTTGTAAACTAGCAGATTAATAATAATCAAAGTTCTGTTTTATTCATTGTTTTTCTTAGCAGTATAAGTTAGTTTTCGCATAACTTATATTGTTCATAGTCATTGTTTCTCTTGTAGTTAGTTTGGATCTATCCAGATTGGCTACCACCCTTAATAGGCTAGAAATATTTATTTAGATTGGGATCAACAGTTCTAAACTTCATTTTCTGCATATCGTGGATCAATGTAATATGATTTGTACGAGCAGGAAGTAAATATTATAATAAAAAAATTATTTTGATAAATTTAAGATTATCCTCTTATCCACGAGTTATTTCTAATTCAATGACCATGTTTTATTATTAGGGTGTATGGTATTCATTTTTTATATTCATTCTCGTCCTAGTATGTTGAGGTTTAAAACTCTAATTAGGTTGACATTAGTTGCTGTTATTGATCCAGGTGTCTACTTGAAGTTGGAAAATAGAAGATATAGTTTCGTGGGAGCTAACAGTTTTGGGCATACACAATGCTATTCTGAATTTTGGAATTTCACTTCTGGATCTCAACTTAGTAGAAAGTCTTTTACTAAATTTTCTCAATTGGGAACCGGGTACTCGTGGACACCTTATAATGGGTTGGGTTCTCATCGTTTGTATACTACAAATGTTATTAGAGAAGAGAAATCAAGGAAAATGCTTTATTACTTAACGGGTTTGGTTTTTGCAATGGTGGGATGTACTTATGCCGCAGTTCCCTTATATAGGAGGTTTTGCCAAGCTACTGGTTATGGGGGTACTGTTCAAAGACGGGAGGTATGCACAAGGCTTTATCTGAAATATTTTGGTTTGAACTGTTTTGTATCATTTATTTTCACAGTTGGCATAGTAACTTGTTTTGTTTTCTTTTAGAAATTGAAATTATTTTGTTTTATCTATTCCCTCCGTAGACCGTAGAAGAAAAGATTTTGCGACATACTCAAGATGGTACAGTCACCAAAAGGTGTGTTATTTCTAAAATCCAACGGAATGAGCTCTTGTGGCTTGTAGGAAAGTTTATGCAACCTTGTGAAGTGCAGCTAAGAATTTTCATATTCACTTTGAAGGGTTTAAAACTAAACTACTTTTACTACAGTTAGCAATCATGTATAAAAACTTATAGATTGCTCAAATATTTTCTGCTTAATGACCGACTCAATTTGCTGACAATGATATGGAAATACGGAACATTTTGTTCTTGATCTTCTAGTTTTCTAGCTTATTTATGAGAACGAGGAAAACCAAACAAGTAAAATATCACCAATTTATATGAAACTTGAATAAAGATGAAAATATAATTTATTTATCTTCATTAGCCTGCTCTTGTACACGTTTATGAGAAGATGTGCGATTTGTTTTTTCAGAGAGATTGTAGTGCAGTTCAACACTGACGTGTCGGATGGAATGAATTGGAAGTTCATCCCTACTCAAAGAGAGGTATTAAGATCACTTGCTTTGTCATTACTTTTCTCAAGTTGGAGAGAAAGAACCTTTTTCCTTAAAATGATGTCATTTTGATGTGAATCTCTTGTTTACTTAAAATGATGTCATTTTGATTCTTTTAGCTTGTATATGTAGGTGAGGGTAAAGCCAGGAGAGAGCGCTCTTGCTTTTTACACTATTGAAAATTACAGTTCAACTCCTATAACCGGCATGTCTACGTATAATGTTACTCCTATGAAGGTAACACTGTTCATGTTTTACATACTGATGGGTTATGTTTCCTGACTCCTTGAGTCACATTAGAGGATCATGGTTACTATGTGCATTTGTCATAAGTTGTTTCTACTTGAATTTTACATTGAAAGTTGTCTTTTTGCTCTTTCAGCATGTATAAGTAAGACATGTTTAATCATCAGAAGGACGTTGAATTTTGACTTGCCTGTGCAAGTCTAGAACCTAGAAAAGTGAACAAAAACTCCTTGAAGGTGATGTAGATGGTTTTCACCTCTTAAAATATGATTAGATGCTTGAAATTTGATAATCTAGTACGCTGACATTATTTTTGTCGTTGAGTGAAAAAGCTCAATCTGAAACTTGGCATGCATATTTTGTATTGCTTTAATATTCTTCCATAACTCGCAGAATGAAAATTATACTGAAGGAATATGATAGACTTTCACAAATTGCTCTGTTTATATATTTAGGGTATTACTTTTTGAAGCTTTTGTTGCACTTATACGTTTGTTTTTTGTAGCAGAGTTTAGAAGAATTTCTTCCATATGAGTTTTAGATTGGGTCTCAAGTTAATTGGCATGATGTAACCAATTTAATGCAATGCACCATATTAATAATGGTAAAAAACTATTACATTTGTATAGATATAAGCCAAATATCATACACAATCTTTCTTTTGCACTTCAAAGTTCACATAAAGTCAAACTTAAACACTTAATAAGTGGTTTTATACATTAAATCGTTGTACTAAATATATGGGATCGCCGAACCAATGGATTTTGGTACGGCGAACCATTTGATTTTGGTACGAATGATGTCGTTTCAGAACATTCAAATTCACGATCCCAAACGCACCACGTTCGGGTAGGCGCTATCCGGAATGAAAAACGCAAGCATGGAAGCGTTCCCTGTGACAATGCGCCCCCCTTAATCTCTATTAAGGGATATTTTTGGATCCCATGTTTTTGTTTTTGATCATGTTACTCTGCTGGTGGTCTTTTAGAGCAGTCTTGCTATGTTGCAAGGTTTTTCATTGTTCAGTTTCTGAGCACTAGGCTTAAACAAAGTAGTTTGGGATAGCAAAATGGTGGTTATTAACATTTTTTGGTATTCTGTTAAATTAGAGGGACATTTCTGAGTTCATGTCTGAGTTGTGGGAGGTAATCTACCACCTGTTAATGGTTTCCATTCTTCTAAGACATGTACAATTGGTTTTTGTAGACCAAGTAAACAGTTAAGCTGAAGCTGGTCTCCTTTCCACATGTTCATGTCTTGTAGTCTATATGTCCATTTGAGGAGGCATGAAAAGGTTTTGAATAATCAACAATGTACATACTAAGGGTAGATGGTATGGAACAATGGGAAACCCATGGGACCACCCATTTATTGCTTTCCCTGCGGGAGGACCAGACCCCTCATTCGGAAAAAACCCAAAAAGCTTTCATGCGGGACTTGAGTCCCGAAACAAAATAGAGAGAGAGAGATAGAGGAGAGAGAGTTTATATTATTGGTTGTTGTGGGTGGTTGTGTGTGTATTGGGGATATTTTTAAATGATAAAAAATATAAAAAATTAAAGGAAGTGTTTTTTTAAGATGCGGAGGTGATGTGGGGAGGGAAAACCCTTAACCACACCCTCTACAAGGGTGTGTTTGGTAGAGAGAAAAGAAATAAGAGAAATGGTATTGGATCCAAAGTACATCACACCACATGTTTAATGGGGCTGAGGTTCGTCTCTTGTGAGTACTATATGAGATTGACTTGATAGTAGAAATTGATTTGAGCCCACCACACTCAAACCGGGTAAAGCCTTCCCTTTTTAGGAAGGTTGGCGTGACCACTTAGAGTTGTTTGCACCTAACATAAATTAAACTTGAGACCTCTCAATAGTTACTACAAGGTCTTACCACTAGGCCACCTCTAAGTGGTTAACAAGTCAATTTTTATGGGACTCATCACCCTATCTATGTGATTAATCTTTTCATCTCATATAAGAGCTAAGCAGTGGGTATTTTAAGATAGATTACAAGGTTACATTATTACAATTAAATATTGGATTACTATTCCAATCAGTCCACACTGGACGTACATTCCTACTTCTATGAGTAATCCAAACATGTGACAAAGCTTTAATATCATCCATCAAAGTCTCTTTACATGGAGGTTTTGTGTCGAAACAACTGCAATTTTTGAAGTGCCATATAACCAAGAATACGGTTTGAACAACGACGTCAAAGCTTCTGTTTTGACTTTTGAGTAATCAATAGTCTTGGATTATCATGATTGAAGTTTACATGTAAAGCCACATTTCTATCATAACAGTTCTTTATCTGGACCAGTATGGAGCAAATTGAAATTGAAGAGGGACCCATTATGTTGCAAGAGTCTGTAATTATATGAATTTATGAGAGTCAAATTTTATCGCGCTAGGAATAGCAAAATTATCTAGTTTTAGTCCTTATAGCGTTAGATTCTGGCATCTTCCGAATACTGTTTGTGCATAACTGGTTTGTGCCTCTCTTGGCGATGTCAAAAGGATGGATTAGAGCAATCTCATTTTGATGTAATACTGGTTATATAAGGACTTGTTATATATTACTCTCAGTAGGAATAAAGAATTTGGATTTTTCTACGTAAACAAAATTAGATCAATTATATATATTTATTGATGCAGCAGAGATAAAGAATAGTCGGCCATCATCCATGGCAGAGCATGAGATTGTACAACTTAACGTTTGCACATGAAGAACTTTGTGATATGAAGTTTCTTTTACTCTTAAACTTCCCATAGTTAAGAAGTTTGTGTTGATGTGTAGGCTGCAGTTTATTTCAACAAAATACAGTGCTTTTGTTTTGAGGAGCAGCGTCTTCTTCCAGGCGAGCAGATAGATATGCCTGTAAGTATAGTGACCTCCACTCATCTGTTAAAGAACTAATATTCCATGTACTGATTAAAGTTACACTATTTGACTATACTTGTGTAAAGTTCCATTCGGATCGAGCTGACCAAAAGCAATAAAGTTATAAATTTCTAGTGACATTTTTTTGGTAGTGGGACCAAGATTCATGAGTGTGTGGAACTGATTAGATCTAATGTTAAACATTTAAACTACTAGCAGGTGGTTTTTTACATCGACCCGGAGTTTGAAACGGATCCAAGGATGGATGGCATCGACAATATAATTCTTTCGTATACATTCTTCAAGATTGCCAAAGATAAGTTATAGTCCTTTCTTCTTTGCTGTCATCCTAAAGGAGGTTCCAAAGTTTGATGTACTCAGCATACAAAAGGTTAATTCCAAAGTTTTTGTTTCTGTTCATTGTAGTCATACGAACACTAGTAGGATGAATCGTGATTTCTGGTTAGCAGGTGTTCAGTAACATGCCATTTGTGGCTGCCAAAGTCAATGAAAATAAGCATGATAAGTTGATTATATTTTTGCTCTCTTACTTTTGTAATGCTCGTGTTTAAATATACAGGGCTGGGCTGTAAACGAACCGGATGAAGACGGACATGGCTTTATTCTTGTTCGCTCGTTTAATTTTTACCGAACAAATAAACGACCACGAACGTCTAAACGGACGATTTTTTTCATGTTAGTTTATTTAGAAAATTTGTTGTTCATGTTCCTTTATGTTCGTTTATTAAGACATTAGACGAACATAAACGAGCAGACACAAATGAATGTGGGAAAACAAAAATAAACTTTGTTAAAGTATACATATTATTATAATCAATAAGTGGTGTTTTGTTTAATTAATTTTGATGGTATATTTTTTTAACGACGATTTATATTAAAAAAAGAAAACTAGTAAGTTGCTAGAAATTTACAGAGGCGATTGCAACCAATCGTTCCAACTATTACAAAGATTACTTCTAAATTTTAGCCATTAAAAAGAAATAAGACAAATAAAATCGAAGATATCACATTTCCTCATTGAATGAGAGTTGAATGTGATACTCCCTATGTCTCAAAATTATTGTCTCCTGACAAAAACACACAGTTTTAGAAAAGTGCATTTATTACTGCTTTCTCTTTCTTACTTTTTAGCAGAATGACAGTTTTACCCTTAGCTAATTAATTAAAGTCTTTTTTTAATGTTTTTAATAATAATTTCAGACAAGGGTAATATAGTAAACTTGATTAAACTTCCATATTTATTTTTAGTAGTGGACAATTAAATTGGAACATCACAAAAAGGAAACATGGACTATTAGTTAAGGACAGATGGAGTATTATTTTTAAAACGCCAAAGAGTCCAACAAGTAGCCACGAAGATGGCATAAGCACCATCCTTCTTGTCCTTTGAGGCATGCCATGACTGATACCAATTATCCCAATCGTCACATGAGTTAAAGAACAGGAGCGGAGAGCCAATCCAAGAGCGAACAAGACGCCAAACAACAGAAGCCGTGCCAAATGCGAAAAAGGCATGCACATTGGATTCCACAGACCCGTTGCAAACCAGGCATGTAATCGAATTAATATCCAAACCTTGGGATGACAAGTTTAAATGATTGGGGAGCCTATCTAAGAACAACCGCCACATGAAAATATTAACCTTCTTAGGGATTACCTTATACCACCGGGTGCTTGGGGATAAGATAGGAAGAATGCGCTCATCAATGCGCTTCGTAACCTTATTCACCGAGAAAGTGTGTTAGGTTTGAAAAAGTGTCGATTATGATACTTTAGTAGTTTATTTAATTTAGTAATGTTTAGACTTTATTTTATATGTAAAAACAGGTTTTGTAATAAGATAAAGTAAGTTTAGTAAAAAATAGCTTACTTACCAAAGTATAAGGACTAGTTAGCAAAATTAGGGAATAAGGGTAGGGTGCTTAGCACTCTATAAATACCCCTTTACTTGATGAAGGGGTTAAGGCTTGTAATCTCACTTCTCCTCCCTCATTCCTCTTTTCTTTTTATAAAATTGAAAATTAGTGAAACTTGCCTTCCTCTCTTATTCTTTATAAACTTAACCGAATTCTAAATGTGATTCAATATCTTACGACCTAACAAGTGGCATCTTACGCCATTAGAGATTTAAGAGTGATATATTTGTGATTTTCGGTGTGATTCATGATATGACATGATCGAGATTGAGTTATATATCATTTTTGATATCGAGTTTTGGCTTCTATTCATTTTTGATAAAGATATATGATGAA
>BQNB010192186.1:0-11635 GCA_026074375.1 Tanacetum coccineum
ATAAAACTAAGAAAAGTGAAATTTCTAGCCACGAATTTGCTAACACATGATCTAGGAAGAACAATAAGCACAAAAGTACAAGATTTTCTTCTAAAAACTTAACCAATCTTCGAATTCGTAAGCTTATACTATGAATATGCCATGAAATAAGCTTAACAAGCTTATAAACCACTAAATCAATCACCTATCCAGCCGAGGCTCTGATACCAATTGTAAGTAATAAGATATCACTAACAAGAGACAATGATTCGGAGGTTGGGGAGGATTAAACAGATAAGTTTCCATTGTATTATTTAGTGAGAGAAAGGAAAGACGTGTGTTTTCTAGAGAGAGAAACACACACACCTTATTACAAGTAAAATGAATCCTCACCCCTCCATGGAAGTATGAAGGGGGTATTTATAGTCCTAGTGACACTTAACTATCGTAACTAGTCATTATTAGTCCCTACGTGTCACGCTATAAACAAACTAATGTAATTCCAGATATGTCACTATATTTTAAGGCTAACAACCACCACCAACAACAATAACTACTAAAACAACGTAACAACAACCGCAACAATGATCACCACCAACAACAGAATAGAAGGCAAGAAACCTTCAGGGCTTATGCTGCCACCCCAACTGAAAATAGTAGGTATACTGGAAGCTTTCCCCTGTGTAAGAAATGCACCTTGCATCAGACGGGACCTTGCACTGTCAAGTGTCAGACTTGCAACAAGGTGGGTCAACTGACCAGGAACTGCAGAAACAAAGGGCCAGCCACTGGAAGTAACCTACAACCAGTATCCGCAACTTGTCATTCCTATGAAGAGAAAGGGCACTACAAAAGTTAGTGCTCAAGAGCAAACAATAATGCCCATGGAAGAGAATACTTGCTGAGGGACAAGAACGCTCACCAAGATCCGAACGTAGTCACGGATACGTTCCTTCTAAACCAACATCTAGCTAGAGTATTATTTGATTCAGGAGCCGATAAAAGTTTTGTATCCATATATCTTGCTTCTATGCTTAATATCCCACTAATTACACTAGATACCACCTATGACATTAAAATGGCCGATGGAAACCTAGTAGGCACTAATACCATACTCCAGGTGTGCACCTGAACAATTAAACCAAACTTTCGAAATGATCTCATGCAATTAAAACTCATAGTTTCGCACGGGGGTGGTTCGGGTGACATTTGGGTATGGGGATTGGGTATGGGGGGGGTGTGGGTGGGGGTGCCAATTTCATGGCGAGGTTTATCTGTGACGAAAAGTCGTCCAAATCCCAATTCGACGGTGAAACTCTAATCATACTGAGGTGATTGAAGTAAACCCACTAAACCTCAAATCCTGTATTAAAACTGAGATATATATCCAGGGAAAACAGTTATTGTAGCCCAATTTAAGAGAGAAGAAGTCAGATGAAAAATGACTAAAAGATATACCAATAGTCAGAGAATTTCTAGAAGTCTTTCCTGAAAATCTACTTGGCTTTCCTCCGATTTGCCAAGTAGAATTCCAAATCTATTTAATTCCAGGAGCAGCACTAGTAGCCCGAGCACCTTACAGATTAGATCCTTCAGAAATGCATGAACTATCAGACCAACTACAAGAGTTAGCAGACCACGGTTTTATCCAAGCCAAGGTACTTTCGCTGGGGAGCACTTGTTAATAGTTAAAAAAAATAGAGACTGATCTTTTAGAAAGTATATCGAATACGCTGGGAGTTGAATAAACTCACCATAAGAATCGTTACCCATTACCAAGGAACTATTATTTGTATCCGACCAACTTCAAAGGTTCGAGTGTTTACTCATAAAATTGACTTGAGATCAGCAATCACCACTAAGAGTCAGGGATGAAGAAATTCCCCAGACTAAATTTCAAAACAGCGGTACGGACACTATGAATTCCAAGTTATGCTATTTGGTTTAACTAATGCGCCTGTTTAGTGGTTCATGGACTCGTTGAACCTGTGTGCAAACCGATACTTTGGATAAATTTGTGAATAGTGTTTTATTTCGTTTATCGATGATATTCTCATATACTCTCGTAACAAAGAAGAACACGCAAATCACCTGAGGATAATTTTGGAATTACTCAGAAAAGAAAAATTGTATACCAAGTTCTCCAAGTGTGATTTCTGGATCAATATCGTGCAGTTTCTTAGACACGTAATTGACAGTCAAGGAATTTACGTTGACCCCGCCAAGATTGAAGCAGTTAAAAATTGGGCATCTCCTACCACACCCACAGAAGTACGCCAATTCTTATTACTCGCCGGCGACTATCGAAGATTCATCAAATATTTTTCGATGATTGCAAAGTCTTTGACTGAATTAACCCAGAAAAACAAGAAGTATATCTGGGGAGAAAACCAAGAGTCAGCTTTCCAACTACTAAAACAAAAATTGTGTGAAGCTCCATAAAGAAATGATGACTTTGTCATTTACTGTGATGCATCTCATCAAGGTTTGGGAGCAATATTAATGCAACGAGAAAAAGTTATTGCATATGCATCCCGACAACTCAAGCCTCTTGAAGAGAACTATACCACACACGACCTCGAATTAGGAGCAGTAGTGTTTGCTCTTAAAATTTAGAGACACTATCTGTATGGCATAAAGTGTACTGTGTTCACTGATCATAAAAGCCTTCAGCATATCCTTGATCAGAAAGAATTGAACATGAGACAACGCCATTGGTTAGAATTGCTCGCAGATTACGATTGTGAGATTCACTACCATCTTAGAAAGGAAAATGTTATAGCAGATGCCTTAAGCCGAAAGGAATGTATCAAACCACTCCGAGTTAGAGCATTAGTCATGACCCTTCACCAAAAATTACCATCACAAATCATCAAAGCCCAAACTGAGGCAATCAAATAAGAAAGCATTAAATCTGAGAACCTACGAGGAATGGACAAAGCATTGAAGTACGTCCTGATGGAACCCGATGTATCAAGAATCGAAGTTGGTTACCACTTTTTGGTAATTTGAGGGACTTAATCATGCATGAATCCCATAAATCGAAATATTCTATCCACCCAAGTTTTGACAAGATGTATCAGGATCTAAAGAAACTCTATTGGTGGCCTAACATGAAGGCAATCATCGCTAAGTATGTTGGCAAGTGTTTAACATGCTCTATAGTTAAAGCAGAATGTCAGAAGCCATTCGGCTTACTGATACAACCAGAGATTCCTACATGGAAATGGGAAAGAATAACGATGGACTTTGTTACAAAACAACCAAAATCATCAAGCAGACATGACACAATTTGGGTCATTGTAGACCGCCTTACCAAATCAGCACATTTCATCCCTACCAGAGCAACAGATAGTATGGAAACCCTTACAAGATTATATATAAAGAAATAGTTTCACAGCATGGAGTGCCAATATCCATCATCTCAGATCATGACAGTCATTTCACATCCAGATTCTGGCAATCAAGTGTTAATTACGTGTTCCTAGGTTATAAAGGTTAGCTGGGGACGTTTATGGGAGCTCAAGATAGGTTGCAAGCTATATCAAGGTGAGTAATTTATATAAGAGTATAGAGGGACTCTTGGAGCCCATTATATGTTAAACATACTTTATGGTAATTGTATTTATGTCTCGACATATGCATAGCTATTTCACTCGTGTCACGAGTAAATGAAATTCTAAGTTGAATTGTAAGCTATGAGTAAAAGTGAATCACGTACTACAAACTTACGTGTGATATACGGTAAATGAGTCAAAGCAACCCATTACGACTCGCGTGGTCCTAGTAACATAATATTTATTATAAATAGTAAATTAATGTTTACTTAGCGTCTTAAGTGGACGACGTGATTAAAGAAGTAGTAAGTATGAGTAATATGAGAAATAGATCAAACGGTTAAAAATAACCCGTAATGACCCATGTGGTCTTAGTACTATGCTTATAACATCCATGACTTATCATTGCTTATCTAAACATCCTATGTAGGTGATATGACTAAAAAGATAGATATGTAAAGTTCATATGTGTGAAATAGTATGACGAGTCAAAATAACCCGTAACGACCCGTGGGGTCTTATAAATACGTTTTAGCATATAGTATGAACTAATGCTTAATCTAAATTGTATGTCTATATGATAACGTGATCTAAAATGAGTTCAGTTGTCCTTGGTGGACGACATGTGTGATGTTGTGATCAAGTGTTTTGCAAATGAAGTTAGACATCCAAAGTGGATGACCTTAGCCATGGAAAGGTATTTAAGTCTACTATAACATGAAAATATTTTCACAACTAGAATCATAATAGAATTTTAAAAATGGCATGATGTAAGATTCAAGGGTTAATATCGAGATTCTTCCGCGTTTAAAAAAATCAAGTATGGGCGTTTCAATATAGGAAGGTATCTAGGTTAAGCTTGGCATTGGTTTACTAGGCAAGTAAGTAAAAAATTATCATCCTTGTTGATTTGTGTGTGTAGGTCGCAACTTAAAGGATTCCAAAAGGGAAAAATGTGCAATTTTTATAAACTAAAAATGAATAATATAGAACCATGGCTTGGTTAGTTAATCAAATGGCTAACCAAGGTTGGACTAGTCAAGTGCAAGAAAACAAAAGAAATGAAAGGGACACATGAAGGTGTCATTTTCTAAGGCTACACAGGCATGTGCACGTGTTTTGTTTAAATTTTGGCTTTTCCTTTCTTTTCTTTTGTGCATCGAATTTTTAGAGCTAGGAGGTGGGAATGAAATTTTCTAAATTTTGAATTTAAGGAGTACACAAGATAATATTATGAGATTACATGCAAATGTGGTTAATTTACAAGGTTACATGCATGCACAAAATGCTAAAAATGCAAAATGTATGCTGTAGAATACTAGTATTATATAATCTCACAATCAAACAAGTAAGAAACTAGAGAGAGAAAGGATGATGAACACTTTTGGGAGAGAAAGGAAAATGGACAATATTAGATTAAGAAAAAGTGAACAACCAACCCTCTCCAAGGCATGGAGAGGGGTATAAATACATATCATATGACCGGCTAGGACTAGGCTTCCATGGGCTTTCCATAGGCTTTGGACTAACTAGCCTATTAAGGTTCCAAATATTAGTATACGAGCTATCAAACGATATAATGGAAGTGATCGACACATTTTGTGATCCTAACAATCTCCCCCTAAGGGGGGTCACTCCATTACACAAAAACTTAAACCTAGCATACTATGCTTTGTCTTCATTCTTGTGCTCGCAGTCTTGTTTTCATTGACTTCATCTTGTGAACATGATATAGTGAGCTTTTGACTTTAGGCTGGAGCTTGTTCCTTTAAGCTTGACTTTTAAGTGATGTGTAGCCTCTTGAGATCATCAACCAAGCATAATCTCTTATCATCAACTTATGATCTTTTGCCATCTTGTGTACTAGTGACCTTCGGACCGACATGCTCATACTTTTCTTAATTCTCTAACTTGAAAGCTTTAATAATGCATCTTTCTTGAAGTTCTTTAGCTTTAACACTTCGTCGCCTCGAGAAGGACGTATGGTATCAAAGTAGCGGAAGTTATGAAACATGTACTTGAGCTTTCATAATGTCTTTATAAATGTCGGTTGAGTATGAGCATGTGGCTATGAATCTGTAAGACTGTTAGAAGCAGGTACCTCTACGTCCACCTTTATATATTCCTAAAATAAAATAGTTAGCAATAAAGCTGGGGACAAATATAGCTTTGTCATTCACCTAAGTGGTTGGATTAACCTTCGAATATGTGAGGATAGACCTGTGATCAGGTAGACTCATTATAAGAGCCTCCTTGACAGGATTTCGAGCTTAGTATTGAATCTTTCTAACACATATATGTTAGATTCATCGTACTCAGTTTGTTCTCATTACCGCACACCTCAAAGCAGGCTACCTTGCTATTAGTATTTCTATTAATAAAATGGTAAGAGTGAACCAGTGAGTTACTGTCTCACTGATTAAATAAAAATTGATTTGAAAATCAATCGACGTGTCACTTGCTAAAGTGGTTTTATGACAGATCGAGAGTTTTAACATTTCAAAATTCATTAATTGTCAATTCATAACCTGGAACAAGTTTGATTCATATAGAATCGCACCATCGTTGCTTTCTAAATGTCACAATTTTGATTCATATAGAATCACACAAGTCACCTACCAAGAACTTGTTTGATGTTGGCTCTAGCAGGATTTCCATCGTCATTGTGAATACTTAAGTATCACTCTGATGTTCTGGTAAAATCACAAGGATAATGCATAGGACTCTTGAGATATTACTAGTTTTCACAGTGTGTGAGAAACCATTTTATAATGGATAAGTGTCCTAGAGAGATTTATGGAAGATCTCTTTATTTGGCTCTAGACTCGATAGTGCATATTTGATTTTAGTAATCAGAGGCTGGAGCTGGTTGCCACCTTTTCAATACCAACTAACTCGGAGTGAGAAAGTCGATAGAAATATGTGTAATCTCTGTGATTTTTGAAATAAATTCTTTCTGACTTTAAGTGGTTGGGAAGGGTACGTAGTGCAATGCCTCACTGGGTCCATGACGACTGTCTTTGTTAGGATCTGGTACTAGATAGATCTTCTAGCCTATGTGGTTGTATAATACTTATGTAATCACAAGTATATACGTGAGAGACTCTAACAATTGTTTAGGCGGAAACTAAACAACGTAATATAAAGAAGAACAAATAAGAACAATGATCCTCTATGGATCTTTCTATTGATAATAAATTGTTTTTGTGCTTTTGTAATCGGTGCCAAACCCTAATGCTAAAGGTTTCTTTTATAGAGAAGAAACCCTAAATTGGTCAACAAGAAAACTAAAATCACGTAAGAGATATACATCAATCTCTTCCTAATTTATCTCATTCCTATATTAATGAGATAATACTAGAATATAACTATAATTCCTTAATTACATTAATTACGTCTATAAATAACAATCAGCAGATTCTATCTCTGTCAGCAGAAACGAGAACATGACCAGCAGAAACATAATCAGCAGGAATGCTACTTGAACTGTCAGCAGGAACGACTTAATGCTATCAGCAGAAACGAACATCTCTAACAGCAGAAACGACACTTAGTCGTTTTTAATTTGTCCCAACAGTCTTCAATACCAGACAACTGCTTAGTGTTTTTGACAGTTTATGTATTGACCCAGTTTTTGACTAAGTGTATTGAGGGCTTCTTTCTTTTCACCCTTATCCTTACAATTCTTTTTCATTCTTCAACACCTTCAGTACTTACCGAGACTTCATGACTAATACCTTGTTAGGTTTATTCTAGTATTAGCTCCATCTCAGTCGGCACTATTCCCTTTTTCTCACTTTTTCTCCTTTTTATCACACCTAAGGACTTCTATTCTAACTAACAGAATGTCCCTAGGTAGATCCCTCTGGTTCTGGCTGGATTATAGGAACGATTACCTATACCTAACCACCTTTTAACTCCAAGTAATTAAATGCATGGTCGGTCTATTGGTATTGTCCATAGCCTTAAAATCATTTAAAAACATCGATCAAGGTACATTGTGATATAAATCAAAACATTTAGTACCTTGATGGTTTTACTTTTCTTAAAAATGCTCCCCCTCAACATGTGCATCGATATTCAAAAATGTTTAGCACATGAAGGTTGAAGCTCGCACTTGAGTCCAGAATCACATCCTTAGTCATATATTTTAGTCACACTTTCTCCCCTTATCAAAAATGTTATATCTTTTAATATTTTGGATATTAATTGATTTAAAATATATGCACTCAGGGAGAAAAATGTTCCAATTATTTAACAAGCCGTATTAGGAACATTTAAATGCTCCCCCTCAAATTATGAGGGTATAATATGGTGTTTGTGTACGTTAATTTGAAAGATTTTGAATTTACTAAGAAATTCTTGAAAATTCATACTCAAACACTATATTTACCTATTATTAGTCTACACTATATATATACATATTCATAAGATTTATTATATACGCGAGAAATACCTGATATTAGATAGGACAACATATGACAAAGTCATATTGCCCGTTCTAGCAGTCTGAAGTCTTCTTCGTATTCTTTGCCACCAACAAACTTTTCCAAATTCCTCATAAGCCTTCTTTCATAAAGCTGCTTGTCGATTGCCTTGATCATGATGCGAGACCTTGACTTATCTCGTTGTAGAATACTTGTAATCAATAACACCAAAGAACAATAAAGAAATCTAGAGAGAGAAAGTGGTTGGGAGGATGGTTCTAGTGAGAGAAAGTAACAAAGAAAGAAAGATTAAATTAAGTGTAAAAATGAACCAACCAACACCCTCTCCATGTGTGGAGAGGGTATAAATACTCCATGCTATGGCCGGCCATGGGCTTAGTCATGGGCTTTCCATGAGCCTTTGGCCCGGTTAGCTTACTAATATTACATATGATTAATCTACGAGCTACGACTAACTATATTAGAAGTGACCGATACTTTTCGTATTTCTAACAATATCCCCCTAAGGAGGTCACTCCAATTTATAAAAAATTAAACCTAGCATACTATGCTTTGACTTTAGTCTTGAGCTCGTAGTCTTTAACTTCAATCTTTAACTTGTGAATTGATGTACTGATCTTTGAATTTAGGCTTTGACTTGTATCTTTGACATGAATGTGATTTAGAACTTCTTGAGATCATCAACCTAGCATAATCTCTTTACATCGTCTTGCAATCTTTCCAACTTATGATCTTGTGACTTTGGACCTACATGCTCATCCTTTTCTTGTTATGATAACTTAAAAGCTTTAATGATGCATCTTTCTCGAGGTTCTTTAACTTTAACACTTCGTCGCTTCAAGAAGGACGTACGGTATCAGAGTAGCGGAAGACTTGAAACATGTACTTGAGCTTTCATGATGTCTTTATAAATGTCGATCGAGTATGAGCATGTGGCTATGAATCTATGAGTCTGCTGGAACCAGGTGTCTCTACGTCCATCTTTATATATTCCTGAAATAAAACAGTTAGCAATAAAGATGGGTGGACGAATATGGCTTTGTCGTTCGTCTGTGTTTGGTTGGAGTAACCTTTGAATCCGTGAGGATCGACCTGTGATTAGGTAGATTCAATTTAAGAAGAATCTCCTTGACAGGATTTCCAGCTGTAGTATTGAATCTTTCTAACACATATGTATTAGATTAATCATACTTAGCATGTTCTCATTATCGGAACGTCTCAAAGCAGACAGCATAATAAGAGTGAACCAGTGAGTTACTATCTCACCGATTAAATAAAAATTGATTTGAAAAATCAATCGACGTGTCACTTGCTAAAGTGGTTTTGTGTCACATTGAGAGTTTTAGCATTTCAAAATTCATCAATCATCGATTCATAACCTGGAACAAGTTTGATTCATATAGAATCGCACCATTGTTGCTTTCTAGTTGTCACAAGTTTGATTCATAAGAATCGCACAAGTCACCTACCAAGAGCTTGTTTGATGTTGGCTCTAGCAGGATTTCCATCGTCATTGTGAATACATAAGTATCACTCTGATGTTCTGGCAAGATCACAAGGATAAGATGTCACACCCCGTAAATTTCAAGTTAATATTTTAAACCATTCTGATCATTATTTTGAATTTTATCAGTTTCGTTTGAATTTGACGTAAAACTTGGAAGTTAACCCGCGTAAATCTGAAAAGCGTCATCGGATGCGTTCTGGCTTCGGACTTCGATTAGTTTACATGTTATATGCATTACTTTTTTATATTAAGGTGTTATGTAGGTCACGTTCACTTTCATTTGCAATTTTTAAATTGTTTGCGTACGCTTTATGGTTTTATCATTTTACGTCAAATGGAGACTCGGAAACCTACCACCTTTGAATGTAAATCCAAGTTAACATTTGTTACGTATTATAACATCAAAAATTTCGTTCTATGCCCCCCTCCTTTATAAAATTCGGATCCAAGCTCAAAATAAAAGATGAGAGCATCTTTTGAATTTCTATGCATGCATGTGTTGTGTAAGGGAGTGAAAGTGACATCCCATAGGGTCTCTTTCCCTCTTGTTTTCTTGTGCAAGACTTTCTCATGTAATACTTACACTCCTTGACCTCATTTGACTAGCACTTAAACCTAAATAATGAACCATAGCCTAAAAAATGTAAACCATGGTCCTTGTGGTCCTACCATAGTCGAACCAAAACGACACCCATGAGAAGGGTTCTATTCACTTGGCTTGACAAAAAAACCTAACCAAGACATAATCCTAACTCTTATGCACCCTATATATACCACCTTATATCATAAATAGGTCATTCTATCATTTCTTCAAGCCACCAAGAACAAGCATATTCTCTCCCTCTTTCTTTTGGGTCTCGGCAAACAAAACACCCCTTTAGGGCTTCCATTTTCTTAATTTCTTGCAAGATCCAAGCATTCTAGATTCATATTTAAGGGTTTCTAAGGTGTTTAAAAGTATTGATTCATTAATTCAAGGGTTTATTTCAAGATCTATAAATTAGGGTTTGATTATTATTTGGGGTTTTTCAAGATCCAAGTCTTCCATCTTCATTTCTTATATTTCTTGAGCTTGAACTTCATCTTGTAAGCTTACTTTGAAACTTTTAATTTCATTTTTTACTTTCATTCTATATTTACTTATGTTCTTGCATGGATCTTTAAAGTCCTATGGTGTTTGTGTTGATTTTTCAAAAAAAGAAATGAAATGGGTATGTTAAACAAGGAAACTTTTATGTAAATATTGTGTTTAGGATTTAAGTGAAGTGATTATTGTGTTGAAATATTGATGAGGATGAGGTTAGACTAGGAATAAGTGTGGTTTTGTTGTTGGGTTAGTTGTGAATGGAGATTAGGTTAGATTAAGCACTAGTGTGAATTTTGGTTGATTTTTGAAAGCGTTTGGTTGTGTACCCAATTCTGTCTGAAATTAATAAGTAGGTTAAGGGGTGTTTAAAATATTTTAAGGTGTTAAAAGAAAATATTATGATAGTAGATGTTTCCTCGGTCGTTTTGATATAAAGAACGCAAAAATCCGCCTTATATCGAAGGAGTTATGGCCGTTTTAAGAATCACAAAACCATGTCAGGAGATTTTAGTGTGGTTGCTGATTGGAATATTAAAATGAGTTTTCGGACACTTACGAGTTTGTTTGAGCTTTAAAAACATGGGCGAAACATATAGTAACATTTATATATTAACTAAGGACATTAGAAAGGTCATAAGCATGCTGTCGGGATGGAGTTTGGGATTTCTAAATGGGGAAAGTTTGTAATAAACGTAAAGTCACTGTTGGCAAAATAAAAATGGAATACTAGACGTTTAGGATACATTAGAGCGTTTAGACGTGAAATAGACTTAACAACTGTAACACCCCCAAAATGGGTCGCAGCGGAATAAGGATCCGGGGCGTGTTACTTATCAGATCAATAACACAAGATAATATAAGAACGACACAAAAAGTCGTTTAAACTGATACATTGGATTTATTTAAGTATTTGTTACAAAAGCCCGAAGCTTTACTTGATATTGTTACAAAGATTTACAGCCCATAACGGATAAACATAATGTAATGCGACTAAATCTTTAATGCATGACTTCAAAATATAACCCCCAATGTATCCTTCGCACCTCGTGCTTAATGA
>BQNB010192191.1:0-11634 GCA_026074375.1 Tanacetum coccineum
TGTAATTTAGAGATTTATGAAGGACTGTTTGGTAACTTTAGGATTTTTGTCTTGTTGTGACTTTGACTTTGGTTGACCAACTTGACTGAAGTTTGACTAGGTTTGACTTTGATAGCTCCCTCCCGGCTTTTTGCGTGCTCTTTCGTTCCCGTGTCCGTGTTTGTCTGGTTTTTGACCGTTTTCTTGGGTTTTTTGCAATATCTGCACCTACACAATCACAAAGACAAAACTAGCAATATTCAAGCATTTTAAGCACAATTTTATCTTTTTAGGGTTTATTTTGATATAAAACGGATATGTGTTTTCACACATATCAAACATCTTTTCCTTGTGATAAGCTGCATCCTTTACTCGTTTCAGTTTCTGACATTCCCTTAATACATGCCCATATTCCTTGCAGTTATAACACTAAATCCCAGACTTCTGCATTACTAGAGTACCTACATTTTCCCTAGCCCCAACAACATTAACTGCCCTCTGATTATCATACCCAGTTCCTCTGTTGATTCTTGGAGAATTATCTTGATTAGCTCTACTGGTGTTTGATGAAGTTCGAAGGTTGTTGTTGGTAGGTTTGTAGATTTTCTTGAACGAGAGAGAAATTAAAGCCATGGGTTTGTCAATCTCTTTTTCCTTTGACATTTCATCATCTTCAGTAACCGTAGCAGGTTCTGGATCATAAGTAGGAGCAGAAGAGGTAACAATTGCTTTTCCTCTGTTTCTGGTAGATTGTTGTGATCTGGTGGAGGAATATTGAGTGTTTTGAGTAGGATGGTTTTGAGGATGGTAAACTGGTTGTTGTTGAGCAACAAGTGCAAGTGGATTAGCAGTACGTGCTAGTCTTTCAGCTCTTATCTCATTGACTTCATTCTGGTGTTGCTTCAGGATGTCATAAAGTTTGTGATAGGAGACAGTCTTCAGCTCTTGACTCTGCTTAACAAGTGTCACAAACCTTTGCCATTCTGGTTGTAGTTGAAGTAAGAACTGGACATTCACTTGATGATTTGTAACATGACACTGATTTCTGACAAGCTCATTCATCATCTTGTAGAACCGTGAGTAATACGATTCAAGTGATTCACCATCCCGTGATGTGAATTTTCCAAACTCCCAATATAAATTGGTTTCAAGATCTTGAACATTGATTGATTCACCTTGTTTCAACCTTTCAATGGCTTTCCACATTTCACATGCATTCGGACAAGCATCAACTGTGGAGTAGATATCGTTATCTATCCCTGTGAGAATGATCTGAACGGCTTCAGCTTCGGCATTCAGTTGATCGCGTATGTCTTGTGAAACATTCTTATAGTTCTCCATATACCTCTCTGTAGTTGTTTCAGAACTACCTTCAGCAACTGGAACTGTCTTCTCAGCCCATTGATACGTGTATGGTGGATTTTGGAGACAATAGTGGATGAGTTCACTGTTAGGTTTGGTGTCAATGTATCTCTTGATTCTGGATTTCCACTGAACGTAATTACCCGGTGCTAACATTGGTGGACGATCTTTGCTACCCGCTTCCATGATAGCATTATGAAGAGCATTTGATGATTGAGTTTGCAAATTGGTATTTGAATTTGACATTCTGATGAAGTTGTGAATGAATATCGAATCTTAAGTGTTATGAAGTGTTGATTGGTTGTGTTTGTTGTGTTGAGTAATTGTCCTTGTAGTCCGAATTAAAGTCCAAAGTCCTTGTAGATAAAACTCAAGAGCAAAACGCAGTGACTTTTGAGCAAAACGCAACGAGTATGAGCAAAACGCAACGAGTATGATCAAAACGCAACGAGTCTGAGCAAAACGCAACGAATCTAATCAAAACGCAACGAGTCTGAGCAAAACGCAACACTTCTTGGTCAAAACGCAACACTTGAGCAAAACGCAACGAATATAATCAAAACGCAATCAACTCTTGAGGCAAAACGCAATCAAGAAATTAATTGGGCAGAGTTTCTCTTAGTCAAAACGCAGTGAGGGTCTTCAACTTGTGACAAAACGCAATACACAAAACGCAAGTTCTTCTTTGAGGCAAAACGCAATGGGTCTTTGAATACCAAAACGCAACCTAAAAAAAACAAAACGCAACAAGTACAAGTTGGACCACAAGTCGCTTTCAGGCCGTACTTTTCTTTGTCTTTATACACAAAACGCAATGATCTTTTAACCAAAACGCAATGAAGAAATGTTCATATAACCCAAAACGCAACCACGAAAAAGTCTTCAATCTTTCATCTAGGCCACGAAATGAATTGTAGAAGCTCAATAGACGATACAAGGACTTGTTTTAAGCACGAAAGTACCAACCTTTAACACCTTGAGCCACGAAATCAAATCAAACCATGGTTTTTTCTTGCTTTTGTATGCGAACCAAAACACAAGCAAAAATATAACCACGAATTCAATACAAGTAAACACTAAACACCCCTTGGCGAGTGATACCACATGTTATCCCATGATATAATCCAAACACAACTTATTAATAAGCACTAATAAGCAAGAAATAAGAAGAAATCTTAGAGAGAGAAAGTAGAGAGAGAAACAACTAGATTAGAGAGAATGGTGAGTTACAAATGTGTGAGAAAATCTAACCAACACCCTTCACCAAGTGTGGTGAAGAGATATTTATACCCGTGCCTTGCTAGCTTGGAACTTGGGCTTTCTAAACGGGCCGGGCTTAGTTTAACTTAGGCTTTGAGCCCGAAACACGAACAATATTAGATTACAATCCAAGCCCGATGAACCCGACTAGCCTATTCTAATACAAGACCTAGTTTGACTTTCTAAGACCGATAACATTATTGTTTGACTTAATATAATTAAGGCTAACAATTCCACTAGCAGTCTTAAACACTTAGAATAATTTTCATTGAAATTCTCCAGCAACACTAACTTTGACTAAGCAGCATTAACATCAATAAGAGTAGCAGTAACTCCAAACAGCATTAAGGAGCTTTTAATTCCAACACGTTTTGTTCTTGAAGATGTTCGATGAGACGGATTACGTCATTAGTTACCTTAGGAGCAACTCGCCTTAGAGTGTTACTGTTGGGATTAAAAGCCTTCTTAATGCTGCTAGTATTACTGCTGCTCATATCAGAGTTAATGCTGCTCAGTTGTGTTAGTACTTCTCAATAACTTTAGAGAAAAATGCTAAGTGTTTACTACTGCTTACTTAGTACTGCTAGTGTAAAGTTACTACTGCTACTACATATTAGTGCTGCTTAGAGACTTAGAAGAAAAACTACTAAGTAGTTACTACTGCTAATACAAAAGTTACTACTGTTAGTACAAAGTTAATGCTACTGAAAGAGTTAATGCTACTAGTGAAGAAGTTAGTATTGCTGAGTTAGTTAGTATTGCTTATGTGATTTATATGAGTTATTTGTGTAAAAGATATGTATAACTTATTTGTTTAAAAGATTTGATATTCTTAGGAAAGTATTGTAAGCCGTTTAGGACTCCTTGGTGTATAAAAGGAGGTTCTAGGGCATAGAGTTTGATACGAGTCATTCATAGAATTATCATAGCTTCAAGGTCTTTGTAACCCTAATACTTTGAGAGTATTCATATTATTAATAATATTAGAGCTTTTGTTTGTTGAATTATATGTTCATATAATTACTGTTTCATTGATAGTTCTTCTTAATATTAAAGATTAGATTCTGTATAATCTTTAATACATTCAAACAAAGTTTCTACTATATTTGTGTTAGATTTATCTAATATAACTATTCCTTATACAAGCTTAAGGAATTCGATCTATTGAAGTGGGACCAATAAGTGGTATCAGAGCTTGTTGCTTTGAGAAACTTTACTAGAAGATATGGATCAAGATTTTGCACACATGGTGGCTGCATCTAAAGTTCCCATGCTCAAACCGGGTGAGTTTGAGTTATGGAGGATGAGGATTGAACAATACATCCAGATGATAGACTATACACTGTGGGAAGTCATAGAGAATGGTGCAACCTTGCCAAAAACAACAGTTGTGGAAGGTGTTGAAAAAGTGATGCCTATTACATCTACTGAAGATAAGGCTCAGAGAAGATTAGAAGTGAATGCTAGAAGTAATTTAATGATGGGCATTCCTAATGAACATCAGTTAAATTTTAACTCTATAAAGGATGCTAAGTTGTTGCTGAAAGCTGTAGAAAAGAGATTTGGTGGGAATGCAGCTACTAAGAAGACTCAAAGAAATCTCCTAAAGCAGTAATATGAAAACTTCACTGCTCCAAGTTCAGAGATGCTTGATCAAACTTTTGATAGGCTTTAAAAGATTGTGAGTCAGTTGGAGATTTTGGATGAAAAGCTTTCACAAGAAGATGTTAATCAAAAGTTATTAAGAAGCTTGTCGCCTGAGTGGAACACACATGTTGTTGTATGGACGAATAAAGCTGAGTTAGAAACAATGAGCTTGGATGATTTCTATAACAACCTCAAGGTGTATGAACCAGAATTCAAAGAGATGTCTAGCTCAAGTTCAAGCACACAGAACATGGTTTTTGTGTCCTCTTCAAATAACAACACTAGCAGCTCTAATGAAGCAATTAATGCTGCTCATGGAGTTACTACGGCTAGCACTCAAGTTAATACTGATTAATCTACTAATATTGATAACTTGAGTGATGTTGTTATTTGTTCATTCTTTGCTAGTCAACCAAATAGTCCTTAACTTGCACATGAGGACTTGCAACAAATCCATCCAGATGACATAAAAGAGATGGACTATGAGGGCTAGAAGGTTTTTAAAGAATACAAGAAGGAAGCTTACTGTTAATGGCAATGAGTCTATTGGTTTTGATAAGTCTAAAGTGGAGTGCTACAACTGCCACAAGAGGGGACATTTTGCTAGGGAGTGCAAAGCTCTAAGAAATCAAGACAACAAGAACAAGGAAAGCTCAAGAAGGAGTGTGCCTGTGGAAATATCTTCTTCCACAGCTTTGGTGTCATGTGATGGTCTTGGTGGATATGACTGGAGTGATCAAGCAGATAATGGGCCTAATTATGCACTCATGGCTTACTCATCTTCAAGTTCTGACTCAAAGGTATCCAATGATTCAAATTGTTTAAAATCTTGTATGGAAACTGTTAAATTACTTAAATCTCAAAATGATAAACTATTAAGAGATTTAGAGAAATCTAGTTTAATGGTTTTAGGTTATAAAACAGGTTTAGAATCAGTGGAAGAAAAACTTGAATTTTATAAAAAGAATGAGTCTGTTTATGTAGAAAACATTAATGGCTTAAAATGGGATATTCAAGTAGGAGAAATAACTATTAGAGAGCTTAGGAAGAAGCTTGAAAAAATTCAAAAAGAAAAAGATAGCATTCAATTTAATGTAGATAAATTTGAAAATGCATCTAAAAGTTTAAACAAGCTCATAGAGTGTCAGATTGTTGATAATTGCAAGAAAGGTTTAGGCTATGAAAAATATAATGCAGTTCCACCTCCCTACACAGGAAATTTCATGCCTCCAACACCTGATTTGTCTTTTACTGGTTTAGATGAGTTTGTTAATAAGCATGTAGTTAAGAACAGAAAGTCTGATGAAGAAGTATCTAAGGTAGTTAGGAAGTCTGGTGATTCCCCAATTATTAAAGATTGGGTGTCAGATAGTGAGGAAGAAAATGTGTCTCAAACTAAAAATGAGAAGAAAACAGTTAATGTTAGCCTTAATTTATTGAGTCGAACAAGGAAGTTCGGTCACTCTACGATGGAGCTTCGGTCTTTAATTAGTTAATGTTGTAATAGGATAATATCGGGAATCGGGCTCGATAGATAATCTAATTTGTATATGTTTCGGGTTTAATCCCAATCAAAACCCGAGCCCGGGTCCTAGTTAAATATCCCGCGCGTACCTTTAACGCGACGGGGTATATAAACTCTTTTCTATTTAGAAAAGAGTAAGTTGTTCATTTCTAATATGATTCATTTTCTCTTTTCTCTTTCAATTCTCTCTCCTCTTTCTCTCTGTAAAAGTTCAACTCACTCTCTTTCTCTTTTCTATTTCAGAGCTTCAAGGGTGGATTTGTGTTTGATTCTTGTGGTTGATTAGCATAATTCGTGGCTTATTTTTGCTCTAAAACCCCACGGCTCAAAATCATATATTGAGCTCATTTGGTTGGTTAATCGTGTTGTCAATGAGCTTATTTCCAAAATATGAAGTGCTAGGAAACAATTAAACCTGCTGATTTTTGGCTTAAAAATCAAGGGTTTTAGAAAAAATTGCAAAGACCAAACTTTGACTAACTTGGTCAAATTAACAAGGACAGAACATATGGCTTTTAAAAGGCTTTTTTGTGACTTAAAAGAGCTCAAAGATGGTGAAGCTTAAGCTGTCTAAGCAGCTTAAGCTTTAGAGCTTAATTTTCTTGTCAGATTTTGACACAAAGGTGAGGTTTAACTAAAACCTTAATTTTAAACTAAAATGTGTAATTAGATTGGTCTAATTAGGCACATACACTCAGCCAAAGGTGGCTGAGTGCTTGTGACCCATACCACACCCAAAACTGACCCATTTTCAGGTTTTCCCAAACACCCCCTTATTTTTAAAAGCACTTTAAATAAACTGTTTTACTTAAACTTAAACTGAAGTAGCTGATTATATGGTTAAGTTACTGACCTAAGAGCCGATTAGAACAAAGTTAACATGTTTTAAAACATTTAATTCGATTCTTTAATTTCAACAGTAAAGCAAGCAAATTTTGGATAACTTTTAAATCTCATTCATTAATCTTAAAAGAAATACAATTGAATTTAAAAATACATGCTGAAAATGTAAATTACAATTAAAGAAGGTTAAAAAAAAGACTAGCAAAAGGTTCCTTCTTCGGGTGTGTTTTCTTGTTTATATAGAAGTCCAAGGTCCTCTTTTCTTGAACCATTGTGTTTCTTGTGTGAGTTGAAGCTCAACAACCCATCCTAGCCATTGATGAAGTTTTGTGTTACTTTTAAATGCTCAATCCGCCATTGATTTACCTTGGGGGGAAGAGGATTGCCAACATGGCATGTTTAAAGGTTAGTGGGTTGTGGGTTTAGGTTGGGACTGGGTAAACGAGTGTGTGGGTAAAGGAATGGGGTGGTATCTCGTGAGTTTGAGGGGATAGAGAGAGTTGGCGGGAAAGCTTTGGGAAGGGGGCGGTTATTGGTTACAGGTTTAAAAGTTTGAAGATGATGCAAAAACAGTCCCTCTTCTTTCTCTCTTTTTTCATTTCTTCTTGGCCCGAGATTTCAGTTATAAACAAAGTTTTAGAAAGTGTCACAAATGGTCCCTTCGTTTTATAACTAAAAGAAATAAAAGGAGTTTTGGGAATTTGCAAATTTGGTCCCTGCTGTTTATAAGAGAAGAAGGGGTTTTGAAAAGTTGCAATTTCAGCCCTTGTGTTTGTTTAAACCATTTTTCTTTTATAAAACCTATTTTAAAAATGACAATTCTAGTCCCTAAGGTTTATAAAAATTGATTGTGGGCTTGTGTTGGGCTTGGGTTTTGTTGTTGGGCCCAACTGGGTTTTGCTTAGGCCCAATAAGGATTTGTGGGCTTGTATTGGGCCCAATTGGGTGTGTCTGAGCCCAATATGGTGCAGGCTTCTGTTACTGGGCTTTTTAAGGCCCAGTAAGGTTTGTGATGGGTTTTGTATGTACAATGGCTGAGATTGGCTGTACAAGGGCTAGGATCGGGCCTTCAAAGTCTTCATAGTCTCTGTCAATTGCACACAAATGGGCTGTTGTCATTGATTGAGGGCCCATTTGGTCTTCACAGTCTTCATCAATATACTATTGGGCTTTCCCGGCCCATCAGATGGGTTGAGATTGCATCCAATAGTATTCTTCAATTACGGTTCCGGTTTTGACTGTTAATTTGTTGAGTTGACTTTGACTTTGACTTTTCTGGTCTTTGGCTTTGATTTAGCTTCGTCCTTCACAGCTTTTCCATTCCGAGTCCAGTTTTGTCGTTTTGGCTTTGTTTTTCGTCCTTTTCTTGGTTATCCGTTCCTGCACAATACATTTAGCAAAACAAGCGTATCTTTGGCATTTTAAGTCCGTTTTTGGTTATTTCAGCTCGTTTTTAAAGGTAAAAGGTATGTGTATTTAAGCACATACCAACCAAACTAATAGGATATGTGTATTTAAGCTACATGACCAATTTGGCATTCTGAGTTCAATTTTAATTAGTGCTCTCTAAATCATGCCAAAAAGTCTAAAGACCAAGTCACCCCATTTCCATTCCTTGTTGCTGCACTATTTCTAGGATAATCACCGCTTGATCTCTGAACAAGATCATCTCACATTATAACACCAAACTCTGGGTTAGATATGATATAAGTGTAAGAATACCAGATATGACGCACCTACCAGACGACTGTCTGGGCACAACCATCACTAACTCAAAGATAGGTTCCGCCACCTTAAATACTTAATTTCCTAAATAAACAATCCCCTCGCAACAATCATTAATTGAGGGAAATGGAATGGAAGACCAAGATCATGGAATTAGCACTAAGGCTCTCCGAAGTTTCTCTTACCTCGACATAACGCGTTCGACACAATGGGGGGTCCGCTTACACAAATAAGTCATATAGGAGGAAGCTGTCGCCGAACTTTACGCCTTTGTAAGCAAAAGAGTGCCCGCAAGAGGAGTGGATTTATGGGGTATGAATTCTTAACGCCCCGATCATCGAAGGTTATTGAAAGAGAAACATTGATTTTTCTGATGTCTCCCCGTCCAGCAACCGAGTACCTTTTTCAGACGAAAAAGAACCTTTGACCTTCAATAACGGGCCATTGAAGAGTTCAAAGCCTCAACACTTGTCTGACGCTCTGCCTCACAGGAAACCCAGACTTAGGCTTACAAATTCGATCCAGGAGGCCCGTTATCTTTCCCATCTCGCGAGCTCCTCTTAGCCACCATCCAGGTACGAAGATATATGCTGAGTAAGTAATATCTTCGTACCACGATCACTTTGGAAGTATGCTAACAAAAGTAGTAATATATTTCCCTTCGCTTCATTTTTTTATGCCCTAACTAAGCTATCAGCTATATGTTTTCGCTGTACCTTTTAATGATCGCAGGATCCTTTACTAAAGGAGAGCAAAATGTAAATAACCATCTTGCATTAAACAGAATCCAAATCTCTAAGAAGATCTTCCTCCTTTACACATCCTATTTGGCTATTGGGTCTCCATGCGAGTTATATATCAGCCGGGATGAGATATCACCTATACCAAGCAGGTCTTCCAACGCTATGACAAAACCGTACACAACCGAGTGCCTGCCAGAGTCAACACCGCAGGTGGATCCATATGGTGCCCTGATCCAAGGGAATTCTCTTCAAAGCTGCCTCCACTTCTCCAAATGAGGAATTCTCAAAACTCAGTAGACAAAACGTAAATCTGTGGCAAATAAATAACAAACAAGTGGTCTATCGGTTCCTCAGCTGCGTATTTAAGGTTTAAACCAAGAGGTTCTCGAGCTGCTGAAGAAAATAAATCCCAAAGAAAAGGTAGCCCTTCCAAAAGCGAGATAAGAAGAAACCATGCGCAGAGAAAAGAGATAAAGAAATTGGTAGCGACCAGGAAGTGCATGGGCTCCGTAAACACAACAATGAATTCTAAGAAAGATCACCTTCTGGAGGCCAGGTTAGACATGAAGAAGGCCGCGGAGGCTAAATATGCTTAATATCTAAACTAGAGATTTAAACAGCCATCCGCTTGCACTAAATTATAGTGAGACCTTTCAAAGTAAATAACAATCCAACTTTTTTTAGCAGGTGTAAAAAATACCCTTTCTAAGCTCAGGATTTACAGGTAGAGAAACAAATATAGTGGATCCCGCTTTTTTGAAGAGTTTTTATAGAAGCGTGAGGATCTGACAAGGAGTTAGTGATAGCATACGCTTGTTCGAAAATAAGATGCAAACGCGGTCTGGATGTGAGCGAGCATCAGACTATTAACAAGGAGTATTTGATATCCTCGACATGCTTACTAAAGCTATCTCAGGCTCTCGATGGGTTTTTATCGGGACACATAAGATTTAATGGGGACTTAAAAAAATAATAAGGAAAAAAACTAACGCCTAGCCATAAAAATGAAATTGTGCTGAGAGTCCACTAACCGACCTGAAGGCCGCCAAGTGCGTTATGCACAAAGTTCTTGATACCTGCTTGGAAATTTAGCCTAAAGAGGCCATGAGTCTGGTGGCACTTAAAAACATGAAGTGACTTAGATAGGGTACTGGGTACATAAGTATGGCACTGGATAGAAGGCCCCAGTTAAGTATTTGGAGAGGTGAATGGGCTATAACGCCCCTGAGGCTGACGGCCTATAAAATGTTATCTACTGGTACCCGTATATCATATAGCCCATAATATAGATCCATAGAAGTATCCTCCTGATTTTGAACCCATCTGTAGAAATTTAATAAAGGACGCAACCTCCCATAGATTTGATTATAATGGCAGTATCCTTTAACTACTTAGAGAACGATAATGTAGGGGAAATCAAACTACATCCTTAGCGAATAGTCAATCATCCAAGCTCTGTCCCATATCCCTCCCCTAGACTAACAAAGATCCTATCCTGAGTAAAGTCTATAGGTAACAGTGAAATCCAGGAAATAAAAGGATCCTTAATAGGGTCTTCTAACGAAGCAAATGTGAGTTGGAAGATGTACATAATGAATTCCAAACGAAAAACGTCGATGCTTTTAGAAGAAGAATGAAGGTATGGGGAAGAAGAAGAAGTGTTGGGTTATATGTCGCACTCATCGGATCGGGTCGGCGCAGCACCCTAGGTCTGACGGTATTCTGATGTCAGTACCTATTGTTGCTCCTCAGGGTCTTGCTATTCTGTTGATAGGTGTTTCTACACGGACAGAGACAACGGAAGATGAGGCATCCCCCAGTTGATTAGATCCAAGTCTCTGCCGCCCATGTACAATTTGGATTGGCCTTGAGCTGTAGTGCCGCCTGTGGCACTTTGATATTTATTGTCTTGTAATATTCCCATGGATGTCCGTGGGCAACAATATTTTGTAAGTCGATAATTTTAATTATCATTGATGTATATACATGGTACATTTAGTGACTTGCGTGCTCCTTGGGAGTCTTTCTTTATGCGCCTAATGACTTAGGTACACAGATTAAAGATACAGAATCCGTGGCCACTAGGGTTGCAACCCTCTTACGCGGAAAGAAATTATTAGGGTACTTATCCTATAAACATCCAGAGATAATCACAATATCATGCATTCATAGAATGATCGTAACATGGAAAATTTTCAAAATAGAGAAATTATAACATATTTGGCGTCGGCCTCAGGGTCGTACATGGTTTCAGAAATGACCGCTTGTATAGAATCCCTTCCAACAATTCGTACTATCTGGCCTTTATGCGGAGTTTTCTTGCCTCCTTTCTGTCACTAGGAAGATTCCCATCTTTGAGGTAATCTATTATCGGGGTCATCCATGTTGTTCCCTTTTCTTCCACTACTGTGGCTACTTCTTCCTTGTGTATGGAGTTTTCTTTGAGTATCTCAACCAAGACCTGTTTAGATAAATGTACAAAGCTGGTTGACACAATTTTACCCAGGGCATCTGCTTTCTTGTTTTTGCTTCGTGGTACTTGGCTTATAG
>BQNB010192194.1:0-11634 GCA_026074375.1 Tanacetum coccineum
ATTAGTCGGGATAAATATGTAGCTGACATATTAAGAAAGTTTAGTTTCACAAATGTCAGGACAGGTAGCACCCTAATGGATACAGAAAAGCCTTTGCTCAAGGACTCAGATGGTGATGATGTTGATGTTCATCTTTACAAGTCAATGATTGGATCATTGATGTATCTTACATCATCTAAGTCACACCTAAGGTTTCACACTTACATGCTATGAAAAGGATTTTTAGATACCTAAAAGGCCAACCTAAATTAGGCCTTTGGTATCCTAGAGATTCTTACTTTGACTTGGTGGCATATTTTAATAGTGACTATACTGGAGCAAGCTTGGATAGGAAGTCTACAACAAGAGGTTGTCAGTTCCTAGGGTGTAAATTAATATCATGGCAGTGCAAGAAACAAAAATTATGGTTGCCACTTCTTCTACTAAAGTTGAATATGTGGCTGCTGCTAGTTGCTGTGGACAAGTACTCTGGATTCAAAATCAAATGCTGGATTATGGGTATAATTTTATGCACACCATGATTAATATTGACAATAACAGTACTATATGTATTATTAAGAATCCTGTTTTACACTCTAAAACAAAACACATAGAGATTAGACATCATTTTATAAGAGACTGCAATGATAAAAAGTTAATTCAAGTGGTTAAAATACACACAGATAACAATTTTGCAGACTTACTTACAAAAGCCCTTGATGTTGGAAGGTTTCAGTACTTGGTTGCAAGTATTGGAATGCTAAATCCTTAAAGTTTTAATCTCTTTGTGTCTTTGTAATGTTTTGTAAAGGATTAGTACTGTTAGTTGTATCAATTAGTACTGCTAAGTATAACTAGTACTGTTAGTTATACTTAAGACTGCTAGTTAAAACTGTTAGTAATAATTAATACTGTTAAGAAGAAAATGCTTTGGATTGTGTTTTCTTGGTTTTGGACTAACACTTGCAGGATAAGCAAAGCAGTATGGTTGGATTTGGTGATACCAATTGTGGAGTTTGTTAGAGGAAAATCTGCTGATTAATGATAGAGAGGATTTAGGGATAACTTGCCAAGGGTTAATGCTAAGTTTACACCTGAGTTGGGAAGTCCTTTAAAATCTTTTTCTTGAAATCAACCTATGTCTGCCAGTGAGCCTAATGAAGCATCTGGGCATAGGCTATACTAAACACGAATTGATGGCTTTTAGTTAGTCAGATAGTAACTGATCTAACTCACTCTTTACCATTCTATCATTTGCATAGTATGTTAGTCTACGGACATCTGGTTTAGAGAACAGCGAGCAAACGTGAATCTAATACATTTGTGTTAGAGGTAACACCTGCCACTGAGCTGGAAACCCTGTCAAGAAGGCTCTTTTAATGAGTCTATCTGAACACAGGCAGTATTTATACTGAAATCATTGGTTCTCACACAACCAGAGGTTAAATGCAACCGAAATGATTAAGTGTCTTCCTTTACACTTAATCCCTTCAAAAGTATAAGTGCAGTATTTCTTTGAAAGAAAATTTAGGTTAATACTGCTGGGTAAAGTTAGTACTGCTAGGCTTTATATTAGTACTGTTAGGCTAAAATTAGTACTGCTAGGCTACCGTTAGTACTGTTTAGGGAATAACAGTTTTTTCTTAATTAAATATAGCCGTTGAGATATTTTCACCAATTACTTCACTTATAGGTTTCCTTAATTTGGATAATTCATAATCTTTCTTTAAATCATAAAATTTCTTCAAAGATAAAGAACCAATTTTATTCAGTCGGTATAATCAAAACCTTAAGTGATATCTATATAATCTCAATTGACTTTTCCAAACACACATACTCTCATAAACGAACATATCCCATAACCCTAATCGAACTTTTCCCAATCAATAATGGCGAATTTTGAATTCTGTGACACACACAACATGGTCGTCTACTTAAAGAAACCAAAGGGAAGTGAAGGATTTCACCAAATAGTGGATTTTATCAATGCAAGTCACATAAGGTATGCTCTTACTGAAAATCCTACTATCTATGTTTTTCCCATCAAACAGTTTTGGCAAACTGCTACTGCCAAAACACTTGATAATGGAGAAATATAATTAACTGCTACAATAGATGGCACAGTTAAGACTGTTACTAAGGCATCTGCTAGGAGGCATCTCCAATTAGCAGATGCTGATGGTATTAGTTCTTTGCCAACTACTAAAATTTTTGAACAACTTTCTTTAATGGGGTATGTGTCAACTTCTGAGAAATTGACCTTTCAAGGACACTTTTCCCCTCAATGGAGATTTCTCATCCATACCATCCTACATTGTCTAAGTCCTAAGAAAACCTCTTGGGAACAATTCAGTAGCAATATAGCAACTACAATTATTTGTTTGGCCACTAATAAGAAATTTATTTTTACTAAACTGATTTTTGATGGTATGGTGAAAAACTTGGATAGTAAACATAAATTTTTAATGTATCCAAGATTTATTCAAGTGTTTTTGAACAAGCACAAGAGACTGCTTCAACCTCACACAAGACTTTATATTGTTCCTACCCACACTCAAAAACTTTTTAGCAATATGAAGAGGGCTTCTACGGGTTATACTAGGGAAAATATTCCATTGTTTCCTGCAATGATTGTTTAGGGACCAATTGTTCAGGGTAAAGGATCAACATACCTAGTTGAGTCCCATCACACACCCACCAATGCTCCATCAACCTCACAACCACCAATTTCACTAACCTCTAGGAGAACAACCAGACAGGAATCTGTGGTTCCTTAGCCCATATCTCCTACTCAGACCCCTGTAGCAGATAAGGCTACTTCTACATGTGTGGATGTCAGATATGGAGGGGCTACCACTACTGTCATTGGCTTAGAAGCAGGACAGGGCAGTGGTAACATTGATAAGACCCCTACCTTGCCCCATGATTCACCTCTCCCAAGAGTTAACACACTTGGAAGTGATGAGGGCAGTATGATACTACAAGAATTAATGGTTTTTTGTAAAACATTGTCAAAGAAAGTAGAGAGCTTGGAGACAAACTTGAAGCAGGCCAAGAAAATATATGGTGCTGCTTATACTAGGCTTATTAAGAAGGTGAAAAATTTGGAGAAAACATCTAAGTCCAGCCAAGCTAGAAGAAAGGCAAGAATTGTTGTCTCTGATGATGAAGATGATTTGGAGGATCCTTCCAAACAGGGGAGGAAGATAGCTACAATTAATCAAGATCCTGGCATTTCATTGGTACAACATGATGCAGAGATTTAGGCGAGGTATAGGCATGATATGGAGTTTGACTTTGATTTTGATGCTGCTAAGGAAGTTTCTACTGCTGAGAAAGATGTTAGCACTGCTAAGCCAATTTCTACTGCTGGTGTAGCAGTTACTACTACTAGTGTTATTGTTAGTACTGTCAATCCTACAAGAAATACTGGAGCATCTAATGATGATGACATTACTATGGCTGAGACAATGGTGTATTTGATTTGGTATGGGCTAAGGAAGTTCTACTGCTAATGAAGGAAGTTAGTACTACTAAGCTAGTTTTTACTGCTGGTGCAGCAGTTACTACTGCTAGTGCCGCTATTAGTACCGCCAGTCCAAAAAGGTTTCTACTGATGATGATATTACTTTGGCTGAGACATTGGTAAATATCAGGAAGAGTCTAGCCAAAGACAAAGGTACAAGTAAAATAGATGAATCAGAAGAAGTTCAGACCCTGATAAAATTGCAGCTACAACAAGAAAGACTTGGTTTAGAAGAAGCTATGAGATTACAAGCTAAATTTGAGGAAGAAGAGAGGAAAAGGATTGCCAGGGTACAAGAAGCAGCTAGCTCTTTAAACATTGAAGAATGGGATGACATAAAAGCTAGATTTGAAGCTGATGTAGAGTTAGTACAGAGGCTACAAGCAGAGGAAAAAGCAATGTACACTAAAGCTGAACAAGCAAGAATGCTTGCAAAGCTTATGAATCAGAGAAAGAAGTTTTTTGCTGCAAAAAGAGCTGAAGAAATGAGGAATAAGCCACCCACACAGGCTTAACAAAATGTTTATATGTCCAATTATATCAAGCACATAGGAAGTCATACACTGTAGCAGTTGAAAGGGTATTCCTTTGATGAGATCAAGACCTTGTTTGAAACAACAATGAGGAGAATAAACACTTTTGTGCCAATAGAGAGTGAAGTGGATAGAGCAGTTCCATCAATAACAGCTAGAAGTTCAAAAAGGGATGCAAAAGAACTGTTCAAGAAACGTTCCAAGAGGCAAAAGACTAGTGAAACGCTTAGAAATACCTGATGAACCTTCACAAGAAAAGCTGCAACAAGTGATGATAATAATTCCAGAGCAAGGGATGAATGTTGAAGCCTTACAAACCAAGTATCTAATAATTGACTAGGAGATCTACACTGAAGGCACTAGGAAGTACTGGAAGATCATCAAAGTTGGAAATCATACTGAGGTACATCAATTCTTTGATGATATGCTAAAAGCATTTGACAGGGATGACTTAGTGATGATGTGGAGTCTGGTTAAAGAGAAGTTCAATTCAACAGAACTAACAGATGACAAAGAAAGAGAGATATGGGTTGAGTTGAAAAGATTATTTGAGCCAGATACAGATGATGAGTTATGGAAAGCTCAGAAGTATATGCATGGTTTAACTTGGAGGCTATATGATTCATGTGGAGTGCATCATGTGTCTATAGAGAAAGGAACAGACATCTACATGTTGGTAGAGAAGGAGTATCCACTGTCAAGAAGAACTCTTACATTGATGATGGGTGCAAAGCTCTTGGTGGAACAAAATAATGAGATGTCCAGAGAACTTCTTAGGAAGATATTTATGCAAGTTGAAAGACCAAGAAGATGAGGTTTTTAGAAGAATCCTCTCAGAGAACAAGTTTTAATTCAAGAAACTTGAATATGATTTAGAGGGTAAAATGTAAGTTTAGGGGATGATTGTAAGATTAAAGTCTTCATACTTCGTACTACCAAGCCAAGATTAGTACTGCTCAAGTTATAACTACCAGTACTAACCAGTTAGTACTGCTAGAGTAAGTTAGTACTGCCAATACTAACTTAAGACTGCTGAAGGACTTAAGACTACTGGATGAAGATTAAGACTGCTAAAGAGATAAAGATATGTGAAGTGATTTGTGTTGACTTATTTAGTATATATCTTATAAATTTAGAAAGATTGTATAGTTTTAGAAAATTAGAAGATTGTGTAGTTATCTTGTAAAGGAATCCTTGTGTATAAAAGGACGATCCTAGGTTATGGTTTTGCAATGCAGATTACTCATAGAGTTTTAGTATATAGCTTTAAGGTTGCAAACCCTAGTACGTCACATAGTACTCGTATTATTGATAATAATAATATTGGAGCTTTTCAGTTATATCATTGTTCATATAATTCACTATTTTATCATATTCTTCTAAGTATTAAAGAGTAGATTCCGCATACTCTTTAGTATTCATAAAGTTTCTACCATTGTTATTTTGGATTTATCTAAATTAACTTAACCTTTACAAGCTAAAGAATAGATCTTATGTTGGGACCAACAAGCTTGAAATGGATATCCTTCGTTCTACCATCATGTAGATGTTCTATTCCTTCTCTGTATATCTTTGATGCATCATATGGATCATATAGCCTCCAAGTTTAACCGCATGCATATACTCTATGAGATTTACATTAACTAATCATCTATATTGGCTTAAATAATCTCTTCTACTCAACCAATATCTCTCTTTCTTTATCATCTGTTGGTTATGTTGAAATGAACTTCTCTTTAACTAGACTCCACAACATCACTAAGTCATCCCTGTTAAATTCTTTTAGCATATCATCAAAGAATTAATATACCTCAGTATGATTTCTAAACTCGATGATGTCCAGAGTACTCTAGTGCCTTCATTTGTAGATTATCCAGTCAATTATTAGATACTTGGTTTGTAAGGCTTCAACATTCATCCCTTGCTCTGGAATTATTATCATCACTTGTTGCAGCTTTTCTTGTGAAGGTTCATCAGTTAGTTCTGAGCTTTCACCAGTCTTTTGCCTCTTGGAACTTTCTTGATCAAGTTCCCCTTCTGCATCCCTTTTTGAACTTCCAGCTGCTATTGATGGATACTCTAATCCAACTTTATCTCTCTATGGCACAAAGTGTTTTTTCTCCTAATGGTTCGTTTCAAACAAAGGTCGTGATCTCATCAAATGGACATACACATCGCAATGCTGGAATGTATGACTTCTATGTGCTTGTATATTATTGGTCCTTAGGGACATCTTGTTGAGCTATTTGGGTTGCCTTGTTCCTCCTTTCTTTAGCTCTTTTTGCAGCAAAGAACTTCTTTCTTTGATTGATTAAGCTCTACAAGCATTCTTGCTTGTTCAGCTTTAGTGTACTTTGCTCTTTCCTCTGCTTGTAGCCTCTGTACTAACTCTACATCAGCTTTAAATCTAGCTTTTATGGCATCCAATTCTTCTATGTTTTAAGAGCTAGCTGCTTCTTGTACCCCGGAAATCCTATGCCTCTCTTCTTCCTCAAATTCAGCTTGTAATCTCATATCTTCTTCTAAACTACGTCTTTCTTGTTGTAGCTGCAATTTTGTCTTGGTTTGAAACTTTCTTACTGTTTTCATCATTTTATCTTTTACTTTATCTTTTAGGTGGCTCTTTCTTATGATATTCACCAATGTCTATCTTATAAGTTAATTGCATCATCAGGAGAACCCTTTTTAGTACTGGCAGTACTTACGTAGCGACTTGCTGTAGAGAACTACGTGCACTATAAGTAGGAAACTAGCTTAGTAGTACTAAATTCTTGCTTCAGCTGAGAACTTCCTATAGCAGTATCCAATCATATTCAAACTCCATTTCTTGCCATACCTCCCTTGAACCTATGCAGCATGTATGACTTGTACAAATGAATGTCAGTGATCTTGATCAATATCAGCTATCTTTCTCCCCTGTTTGGAAGGATCCTCCAAATCATCTTCATCGTCTAAGATAACAACTCTTGCCCTTCTTTTAGCTTGGCTAGACTTAACTGTCTTCTCTAACTTCTTCACCTTCTTTTTTATGCTCTAGTTCATAGTGCCAGCACATAAACTGCTTGGTTTGCCTCAAGTCTGTTCCAAGCTCTCCACTTTGTTGGACAAATGTTTGTTCATAAAACCACCAATTCCTGAGTGTCAGTAACTGTCCTCTCCTTCAAAATGTGTGACTCTTGAGAGGTAGATCTATAGACTGTTTAGAACCTCTCCTATTCAGTAGTTTGAGCAGGTCTGTACCCCCATTATGGTATATTGGGGCTAGTCGAATACCTAAACCAGCGTTCCCTCGAGGATTCAGGCTCCTTAAGTGTTGCCATGGATGAGAGTATTAGCAATGTTACCTCTGACCTGCTATGCTCCTATTTATGTACCACTGCCCTGCTCTGCATCTAAGCTAGTAGCAGTAGTGGTAGCCCTTTCCACACTGTCTCCCCTCTCCTTATAGACAGTCCCATCTGCTACAAGGGTCTGAGTAGGAGATCTGGGCTGAGGAACCACAGATTCCTGTCTGGTTGTTCTCCTAAAGGTTGATAAAACTGGTGTTTGTAAGGTTGATGGAGCACTGGTGGGTGTGTAATGGGACTCAACTGGGTGTGTTGATCCTTCCCCCTGAACAACTAGGCCCTGAATAATCATTGCAGGAAACAATGGAATATTTTTCTTAGTATAACCCTTAGAAGCCCTCTTTATATTGCTAAAAAGTTTTTGAGTGTGGGTAGGAGCAATATAAAGTCTTATGTGAGGTCGAAGCAGTCTCTTGTGCTTGTTCAAAAACACTTGAATAAATCTTGGATACATTAAAAATTTGTGTTTACTATCTAAGTTTTTCACCATACCATCAAAAATTAGTTTAGAAAAATTAAATTTCTTATTATTGGCCAAGCAAATAATAACAGTTGCTATATTGCTACTGAATTACTCCCAAGAGGTTTTCTTAGGACTTAGACAATCTAGGTTGGTATGGATGAGAAATCTCCATTGAGGGGAAAAGTATCCTTTTTAAAAGGTCAATTTGTGAGAATTTGACACATACCCCATTAAAGAAAGTTGATCAAAGATTTCAGTAGTTGGCAAAGAACTAATACCATCAGCATCTGCTAATTGGAGATGCCTCCTAACAGATCCTTCAATAACAGTCTTAACTTTGCCATCTATTGTAGCAGTTAATTCTATTTCTCCATTATCAAGTGTTTTGGCAATAGCAGTTTGACAAAACTGTTTGATGAGAGAAACATAGATAGTGGGATTTTCAGTAAGAGCATACCTTATGTGACTAGCATTGAGAAAATCCACTATTTGGTGAAATCCTTCACTTCCCTCTGGTTTCTTTAAGTAGGCGACCATGTTGTGTGTGTCACAGAATTCTAAATTCACCATTGTTGATTGAGAAAAGTTCAATTAGGGTTTTGGGTTATGTTTGATTATGAGAGTATGTGTGTTTGGCAAAGTCTAGATAGCACTTAAGGTTTTGATTGTACCGACTGGATAAAATCAGTTCTTTATCTTTGAAGAAATCTTATGATTTAAAGAAAGATTATAAATTATCCAAATTAAAGAAAACCTATAAGCGTAGTAATTGGCAAAATTATCTCAACGGCTATATTTAATTAAGAAAAATCTGTTATTCCCCAAACAGTACTAACGGTAGCCTAGCAGTACTAAGTTTAGCCTAACAGTACTAATATTAAGCCTAGCAGTACTAATATTAAGCCTAGCTGTATTAACTTTACTCAGCAGTATTAACCCAAATTTTCTTTCAAAACAATACTGCACTCATACTTTTGAAGGATTAAGCGTAAAGGAAGATACTTAATCATTTCGGTTGCATTTAACCTTTGGTTGTGTGAGAACCAATGATTTTAGTATAAATACTGCATGTATTCAGATAGACTCCTTAAAAGAGCCTTCTTGATAGGGTTTCTAGCTCAGTGGCAGGTGTTACCTCTAACACAAATATATTTGATTCACATTTGCTCGTTGTTCTTTAAACCAGATGTCCGTAGACTAACACACTATGAAAATGATAGAATGGTAAAGAGTTAGTTAGATTAGTTACTATCTGACTAACTAAAAGCCATCAATTCGTGTTTAGTATAGCATATGCCCAGATGCTTCATTAGGCTCACTGGAAAACATAGGTTGATTTCAAGAAAAATATTTTAAAGGACTTCCCAACTCAGGTGTAAACTTAGCATTAACCCTTGACAAGTTATTCCTAAATCCTCTTTATCATTAATCAGCAGATTTTCCTCTAACAAACTCTATAATTGGTATCACTAAATCCAACCATACTGCTTTGCTTATCCTGCAAGTGTTAGTCCAAAACCAAGAAAACACAATCCAAAGCATTTTCTTCTTAATAGTATTAATTATTACTAACAGTTTTAACTAGCAGTCTTAAGTATAACTAACAGTACTAGTTATACTTAGCAGTACTAATTGATACAACTAACAGTACTAATCCTTTACAAAACATTACAAAGACACAAAGAGATTAAAACTTTAAGGATTTAGCATTCCAATACTTACAACCAAGTACTGAAACCTTCCAACATCAAGGGCTTTTGTAAGTAAGTCTACAAAATTGTTATATGTGTGTATTTTAACCACTTGAATTAACTTTTTATCATTACAGTCTCTTATAAAATGATGTCTAATCTCTATGTGTTTTATTTTAGAGTGTAAAACAGGATTCTTAATAATACTTATAGTACTGTTATTGTTAATATTAATCATGGTGTGCATAAAATTATACTCATAATCCAGCATTTGATTCTGAATCCAAAGTACTTGTCCACGGCAACTAGCAGTAGCCACATATTCAGCTTCAGTAGAGGAAGTGGCAACCACAGTTTGTTTCTTGCACTGCCATGATATTAATCTGCACCCTAGGAACTGACAACCTCCTGTTGTAGACTTCCTATCCTATCTTGCTCTAGCATAGTCACTATCAGAATATGCCACCAAGTCAAAGGAACAATCTCTAGGATACCAAAGGCCCAATTTAGGTTGGCCTTTTAGGTACCTAAAAATCCTTTTCACAGTATGTAAGTGTGAAACCTTAGGTGTGACTTGGAATTTGGCACATGCACACACTGCAAACATAATGTCTGGTCTAGATAATATAAGATACATTAATGATCTAATCATTGAGCTGTAGAGATGAACATCAACATCATCACCATCTGAGTCCTTGAGCAAAGGCTTTTCTATATCCATTAGGGTGCTAGCTGTCCTGACATCTATGAAACTAAACTTCCTTAATATGTTAGCTACATACTTATCATGACTGATAAATATCCCATCTTCTTTCTGCTTCACTTTCAACCCTAAGAAGAAAGTGAGTTTTCCTATAGAACTAATATGAAACTTGTCATACATTAGTTTCTTAAACTCAGTACATAACTCCTTTTTTGTATAGCCAAAGATAATGTCATCAACATAGACCTGTACAAGCAAAATATCCCCTTTTTGCTTCTTGATAAACAAGGTCTGATCTATCTTTCCTCTGTAAAACCCATTGTCCAATAAATACTTGGCCAAGGTTTCATACCAGGCTCTTGGAGCTTGATGCAAACCATAAAGTGCTTTTACCACCTTGTAGACTTTGTCTGGATAGTCAGGATCTTCAAACCCTGGAGGTTAACACACATATACCTCCTCTTCAATCCTACCACAAAGGAAAGCACTTTTCACATCCATCTGATACACCATAAATCCCATAAAGGAAGCATAGGCTAAAAACAGCCTTATTGCCTCAATTCTTGCTATACGGGCAAAAACTTCATCATAGTCTATGCCTTCTTCTTGAGTATATCCTTGTGCAACCAACCTTGCTTTGTTTCGAATCACTATGCCTCTCTCATCTTCTTGTTCCTAAAAACCTATTTTGTACCAATAGCCCTCTTACCCTTAGACAAATCCACTAGTACCCAAACCTTTTGTAGCTTAAATTGTAGAAGCTCTTCCTACATTGCTTCTACCCAAGCTAAATCACTTAGAGCTTTAGCAATCCTTTTGGGTTCTTCCTGGGATAGGAAGCAAGCAAACAGACAAGTATGAAGGTCTTTATGAGTTTTCCCTTCATAAACAGCACTAATAAACCCTTGTTCATTTGTAGTCTTTGTCATTCTCCTTGTCTGTACACTAGATTGCACATCACCAATCACATTATCAAGTGAATGATCTTTATGGATTCTTGTATTTGGAGTAGAGGAAACTGGATATGTGGTAGAAATGCTGCTCATATCCACTTCTGTTTCATCACCAAAGAAATCAGGATGTATGTCTTCAAATGAAGTAGTATTAACTATTGGAATAGTAGTATTAACATTTAGACTGTCAGTATTATCATTTGTATTGGCAGTATTAATACTTGGTCCAACAGTATTAACATCTTGAGCACTTTTCTCAGGCCTCTCTTGATTATCAATTTCACTATCATCATTCTTCTTTCCAGTATCATTAGAAGGTCATGGTTCATCATTACTAGCATTCTTTGAAGAATAATCAAATAGTGAACCATCTTTCCACAGTGGCATCAAAATACAGTCTTGGCAAGATCCTGTCTCCTTACTAAAGTGACTTACACCA
>BQNB010192195.1:0-11634 GCA_026074375.1 Tanacetum coccineum
TCTATTTCTTTATCTTAAATATAAGGATTTTATATATTTTTTATATCAATGGTTTAATTTATCATCACATGAGTATTTATGTGATTACTAATTTGAATTAGAATACTAATAAGTATATTATCACCTGTAAATAGCAACCTTTAAAATAAGGATTTCTACAAACTACACCACTTATGAAATTTGGTTCTCCAAATTCTGTATACTAAAAAATGCATAATCATTAAGTCACGAACAATGAGATTTTCCAATCCAAAAATGGTGTTTTGAAAGTTTATCAAATTATTCGCCACTGAAGTTTTTGATATAGTCATCGTGTTACTAAATGATAAAGAAGTTCAAAATACAACCTAGGGGTGCCGATCCGACCCGGACCCGATTAAGCTTATTCGGGTCGGGTAAAAAAAATATGTTCAGTTCAACCCGAGTAACCTGAATACTAAATAGGGTCGGGTATCAGGTTAAAAATGTTTGGCTAACTCGGATTCGGGTCGACCCGATTGCTCCGAATAAGGATATTTTTTTATTTTTTTAATATAAATTTTATAAATTATCTAATTAAAAGAAAAAAAATATGTATTTTATTACGTTTTACTCTTATTCGGATTGACCCGAACCCGAATAGACCCGATTCGATCTGACCCGAACCCGAACTAAACTGGACTCGACTAACCCGAATTCAAGTTATGGTGAAAATATTTTCGGATTTTCCCATCATTCATATAATTTAATTTGGTTGTATAAAGTAAACTTTATTTAATTTAAGATAAAGTTTAACTAGTTTCGAAGATGAATTGTTTTTGTATCTTCGTAATAAATGTTATAACAGGGTGTGTAATGCATCATCTAGCCTTTTTTAATAATGGAGACAACCTGAGCGATGTCTTCTTTGCCTTAAATCTTGAAAAGACTTATAACATAAACATGCACAATGAGTATCCCTTTATATGCTTGGGTATTGATTGATAGAAGGTCAACAAAGGACGTAGATAGAAATTTCTACCTTAAGCTAAAGGATTTAAGGTTATACTCTTACTAACATACTTATAAATGTATTGATACTCAAGTGTTTAAAATAGTTGTAATTTCTTATAAAATCTTATGGTGCTTTTTCTAGATGCTACTGACACGCAGTCTTGTAACTGGTTGTTTTCACAAAGCCTTGCTACAAGCATCTTTACTTTCAAAACATTGTATGCAATTTTATCTTTCAAGAAGTCATCAATAAAGAAGTGAGTTCTCATTTAATTTTTACAGCTTATTTAATGTTCAGCTTATTTACTGCTTATTTATGTCTTATTATTGCTTATGAATGCTTATTCTGTCTTTATATATGTTTTTCAAGTTAGTATTATGAATTTAATGTCCTTTAGATTTGATTTTACTAAATTTGTCCTAAAAAGCCATAAATAAGCTTATTATGTTTTGCTTATTATTCATGCTTATTTAAAGTTAAAAAATTTGCCTCATTAGGGTCTTAATTAACTTAGTCATAATCTGGTATTTCAACATTGAGCTTAAAATCAGGCTTATTCAAGCGTAAAATGGTTTTTATGATTTTAAAGAGGTGTTTGGGACAGCAGCATTAACCAAGGTTAATGCTGCTTGACCTCACTTTGGTCTTTAAATCCAAGAAAAATTTTGTTCTATAAGCTCTAATAAGTCTTATCATCGGTTTGTTAAGTTTTAAGTTTTAAAATTAAAATTCAGGTTTTAAAGTATCTCTATACGTTCTATGAATCTGTGGAAATTTTAAGTTTCAAATCTGTTTAACCTTTGATTTTAAGATTCAAGGTGTTAAGTTGTGTTTTTCAAGTTCATAATGCATTCAATATTGAGTTTAGAATCCTTGAACTGTTTCATTGATTGTCCAAGTTTTTATCAAATCTGATTTAGTATGTATGCTATCATTTATCTAAAAGCCCTTTTTGATCAATCAATTTAGAGTAGTGTTGAGTTTGAAATTAATCCTTAAATTCATAGCACAAGTAGCTTATACATTAAGCTCCATCTGTTTTCTATTTTAGGTTTCATAAGCTCATTTTCCTAGCTTATTCAGTGCTGCACTTAGCCTTTTGGTCTTTAAAAATACTATAAAAAATCCAAAAAGCCAAACCAAAACAGCTTATCTGGATTCTAGCTTATCTTATTGAAAATGCTTATTAACACGGATACTTTTAAGTCTGCTATCAACAATGACCAAACAACTCTACTTTCACTTCAACCTGAAAATATACTCAAAAACGTAACAATAAATGTGGGTGATACTCAGTAGTTTTGACCTTAAACCCAAAAGCTATGCCAATATTTCAACAGTGGACAATAGTGCTATATGACAGTGAATATATGCAAACAATTCAAGACATAGCATCCTACGCTAGTCAATCACCATATGTCACTTACGCACCTAAAGGGCCTACCAGCTGGAGCACTAATATTAGGGCAGGACCTCACACAAACTTGGGTAGGCGTACCCATCCGCTCCAATAATCACACAAATACTGGGTAGGCGTACCCATCCGATCCAATAATCTCACAACACTGGGTAGGCGTACCCATCCGATCCAATAATCATGCATAATATTCACATAACAGTCATAAGCACATATCTTGTCCCAAAAACAAAACCACATTTCGCACAGTTCAATTCAAAACATTTCAAAACACATTTGAGTATCATTTTCCCCCAACGGAAAAACAGTAAAAAGTGGGGCTACGAGAACTCACCTTAAGCAAGTCTTTAGCAACCAAATCTCAATCACACAAGCAAATGCAACGACGCCCGCACACGACCTAGTCCAGTTAATGTCCCAATTTAATCATCCAATTCCAAACAATCTTTACGTTTGATGCATAGAGTTTAAACGCGTTGTACAATTACCCAAAACAATTTAGTGGTGTGATGGTTGACGACATATTTCCTGTAAAACCCAAAAATTTGAATTTCATTTCATATTGGTAATTTTGAATATAACCTAAAATTTATTAATAAGCATTTGAAATTAAAACCTTAGGTTCTAATTTTGGAAAATTATAGAGATATAACATAAGGTATTTTGTTTTTTTTTAAATATAAAATATATATATGTACATATATGGCCGGCCATTTAAAAAAAAAATATATCGTGTAATTTGATTATTTTGTATATTTACTTTCCATTGTTAAAAGAACCTATTTTAAGGGATAAGCATTAAAAGGTTTTAGTAAGTATTTGTGCAATCTTAAATATGGAAAATTTTATTTTGTCCCCCCTCCTCTTTGAGTTATAACCGGCCTATATGGTGTATAAACACACCATATCTTTTATTTTGTTAGCAAAATATATTTTAGGAATGAAGTGTGAATAACCTGTAATCTTTTTAAAGTTATAAAAGATTTTGTGCCCTCCTCTTTACCCTTATAAAATCCGGGCCCCTCCTCCCCTATTCTTCATATTCTCTCAAAAAATTTCACTCCCAAAAATCTTGTGTAATCATCTCTAGAATTTTTGGTGATTCGGGTATAAATTTTCAAACCTTGGTGTTCTTAGTGTGATCCTTGATTCTTGGTGTTTGTTCTTGTTCTTGTCTTCATCTTGGTCTCCATAGGTAATTCTTGATTTTGTTTCACTCTTGTTGTCACCATGATTACATATGCAAAAGTTTTCATAAAAACCTAAAAGATTGTAAAGAATAATGTGTTTATGTTCTTGTCAATTTCTCTAGGGTTTAATCTAATTAAAATGGTTAAATTACATGTTATGAAACCCTAAGATGATCATTAAATGTGTTATTAATAAAAACTACATGATTAGAAACCCTAAGATTGGTTTTAATGGGTGTTAATTAAGGTTTTCATGGTTGGTAATATTGGGCAGAATTTTATGTCATGTTTAACGGGGTGCATCTTAATGATAAAAATTGATTTTAATATGATTCTTGAGCCTAAGATTAAATTCAATGAGTCTAGTTTCTGGAAAAGTTGGTCTCATAATTTTTCAAGGTCGGGAAGGTTGGTTTTTAGTCTTTACAAGATTAAGTATCAAAACTGAAAAGTCAGTCCGAAAAATTCAGTTGTAGTATTTGATTTTTAATTCTCAAACCATAACGAGTTAGCCTTTGAAATTTATAGAGATTAATCTTCATGATATTAGCTACGTCCATGATTGTTTTCAGAATTTTTTGAGTTGTCTAAGTATGGTAAATACGTGTCAACTTTTCAAAGGTTCTGCCAGATCAAAATTCGAGTCTATTTTGGTTAACAAGGGTCAAAGAAATACTTAAACATGGAAATAAATTAAACTAATGATCATGGGTGTATTATACATATGTAGGAACCTCTGTAATTTTTGGTGTAAAATTTAAAAGATATTTTTATGGGTCATTTATGTATGGAAACTTACCTTAAATAACTAGTCAAAATCCAAAAGTTTTGGAAACCTTAATTAGGTCAAGTAAACTCTATATATGGTAAGATTAAGTAATAAAACTTATGAAATGAGATAGATAATAATATGTAATCATGGATTTATGTAGATCCGGTGTCGAGGGTGTAATCCTTTGTCTTCGTGTTCTTTCTCTCCGTTGCTTATTGGTTAAGGCACATATATTCTTGATACATACCCCTCTTTACCATTGTTACGATTTATAGGTTCTTTAGTCTGTTTCGTTATTCGTACAGATATTCCGTCCTTTTTGTTAGGACACTTCATTCTTATTTGACTACTTGATCTATTTGATATTCGTTTGACATTCCTTTGATTTTCTATCCGAAATCGTGACTCATGTGATATTGACAATCCGTTTGAATCGATATTCGTTTGTAATTATCCGATGATTCTTGTTTGGAATATGCTACTAGATTCATTTCCATATTTGGATTATTTGAAAACTTGTTCACTTATATCTTTGCTTTAATCTTGCCCGAGCTATTTGTATCTAGTCATGGAGGTACCATGACCATGCCATTGATGCACCAATGGCATGACACTATCTGTGGCGGTGTGATTAGTCCACGGCGTTCCCTTTAGTATGTGCATTTATTATGATTTGATTATATATGTTCGTACACTCGCCTTAGTGCTTGTGTATACGGATATAACTTTGTTTTGCAGGGAGCGTATGGATGCATCCTAGGTACTTTGTTCCGTTCAGTTCAGGTGAATGGTTGTGTATGTGCAATACACCCCATTTCACATTTTGTAGGGTACATCTGGAGTCTGCAGCTCCCATGTAAACTTTTATATGATATGATATGATACGAGTTATGTTGGATTATGTAGTCTAAGCGTGTGGCATGCTTTAGACTTCTGTTTCGAGCTCGTGGGCACTCCTTTGTTATCCTTAATTCTTAATCATCGCTTATTATTTCGTATGACATTTGTTAAGCAGATTCTCGTGATCCGTTTCGTTCAAACCTTCGTTTTATTTCTGTTATTATTATTATATCTGTTCACTGAGCGTTAGCTCAGCCGCGTTTTCTTTTCCTGCGGTAGGTACTAAGCGGGAAGCTGGGATATGAGTGTTGAGAGTAGGAGCTTTTAGAGGACCCACCCTTAGAAGAACCCTTTTTGATTTGGGATTTGTGTTTTGAGACATTTCCTTTTGAAGATTTCTTTTATTTGACTTTGTTGGAATTTAATACTGTTGGAAGTCATTTTATTTTATGACTTGGTATTTTGATTAATAAAGTCTTCCGCTTACGTTTATATGTTTTGATATGACTCAATAACGTAACTCTTAGTCTCTTTATCAGAGCGGGGTGTTACAATTATGGTATCAGAGCAGCCAGGTTACGCCCTGTAGAACCTAGTTTATGACCTGTGAGGATTAGGTAGATATTAGGTTTCCTTTTAATATGATCACTTTCTTTCTTATTTTGATTCTAAACTTTAAATTGTCTTCGTTGTTTCATTCGTTGACCAAGGATTTCCTTTGACCAAGGATCAGGCGGCTAACTCTTTAGGTACCGTTTCGGGAATCTTCTTCTTGAATGGTCGTGCTGTTTTTGTCTTATTTGATATGGGTACAACACATTCTGTGATTTCTGTTTCATTTGCTAAACACCTTAGCATCTTCCCTATGCAACTTAACTATACCTTATCGATATCTACGCCTATGAAAAGTCTGACCACGAATATCAGAACTGTCCGCTTCGTTTTGATGATAAGATTCCTATTTCCTAATTTGCTTCCCTTAGAAATGAGTGACTTCGATATTAGTCTTGGCATGGATTGGTTGACTGTCGTCGCGCCCCTATCGTTTGTCATACCAATCGTGTCATCCTTGATAATCTGAATAACCATGAATTCATCGACCTATTTCAATTTCGATTTCAATTTCAAGGACGAAATTTTCTTTTTAGAGAGGAAGAGTTATAAAACCTAAAAATTTGAATTTCATTTCATATTGGTAATTTTGAATATAATCTAAAGTTTATTAATAAGCATTTGAAATTAAAACCTTAGGTTATAATTTTGGGAAATTATAGAGATATAACATAAGGTATTTGTTTTTTTTTAAATATAAAATATATATATGTACATATATGGCCGGCCATTTAAAAAAAATAATATATCTTGTAATTTGATTATTTTGTATATTTACTTTCCTTTGTTAAAAGAACCTATTTTAAGGGATAATAATTAAAAGGTTTTAGTAAGTATTTTGTGCAATCTTAAAAATAGAAACAATTTATTTTGTCCCCCCTCCTCTTTGAGTTATAACCGGCCTATATGGTGTATTAACACACCATATCTTTTATTTTGTTAAGCAAAACATATTTTAGGAATGAAGTGTGAATAATGTGTAATCTTTTTAAAGTTATAAAAGATTTTGTCCCCCTCCTCTTTACTCTTATATAAACCGTCCCCCTCCTCTCTCCCATTCTCATTATTCTCTCAAAATTCTTACTCTATAAATTTGTGTATTCCTCCATAAAAGTTTCAAGCAAGAAGAAGGTTTAGGTGTTTTTGAGTAATCTTGGTGTGGTTTGATCTTCAATCTTTGGTGTGTTCTTGGTGTTTGATTTGTACTCCTCCCTCATTCCATAGGTAATTCTTGATTTTGTTTCATTCTTGTTGTCACCATGATTACATATGCAAAAGTTTTCATAAAAACCTAAAAGATTGTAAGAAATAATGTGTTTATGTTCTTGTCAATTTCTCTAGGGTTTAATCTAATTAAAATGGTTAAATTACATGTTATGAAACCCTAAGATGATCATTAAATGTGTTATTAATAAAAACTACAAGATTAGAAACCCTAGGATTGGTTTTAATGGTGTTAATTAAGGTTTTCAGGGTTGATAATATTGGGCAGAATTTTAGGTCAACGGGGTGTATCTTAATGATAAAATTTGATTTTAATATAATTCTTGAGCCTAAGATTAAATTAAATGAGTCTAGTTTCTGGAAACGTTGGTCTCATAATTTTTAAAGGTCGGGAAGGTTGGTTTTTAGTCTTTACAAGATTAAGTGTCAAAACTGGAAAGTCAGTCCGAAAAATTCAGTTGTAGTATTTGATTTTTAATTCTCAAACCATAACGAGTTAGCCTTTGAAATTTACACGGATTAATCTTCATGATATTAGTTACGTCCATGATTTTTTTTCAAAATTTTTTGAGTTGTCTAAGTATGGTAAATACGTGTCAACTTTTCAAAGGTTTTGCCAGGTCAAAATTCGGGTCTGTTTTGGTTAACAGGGGTCAGAGGGATACTTAAACATGGAAATAAATTAAACCAATGATCATAGGTGTATTAGACATATGTAGGAACCTCTGTAATTTTTGGTGTAACATTTAGAAGATGTTTTTATGGGTCATTTATGTATGGAAACTTACCTTAAATAACTAGTCAAAATCCAAAATTTTTAGAAACCTTAATTAGGTCAAGTAAACTCTATATATGGTAAGATTAAGTAATAAAACTTATGAAATGAGATAGATAATAATATGTAATCATGGATTTATGTAGATCCGGTGTCGAGGGTGTGATCCTTTGTCTTCGTGTTCTTTCTCTCCGATTGCTTATTCGTTAAGGTACAGATATTCCGTCCTTTTAGTAAGGAAACTTCATTCTCATTTGTTTGGCTACTTAATCTATTCGATATTCATTTGATATTCCTTTGATTTGCTATCCGTAATCATGACTCGTTTGATGTTGACAATTCGTTTGATTCGGTATTCGTTTGTATGAATCGGTTGGTTTCTGTTTGGAATATGCAACTAGATTCGTTTCCGGATTTAGATTATTTGAAACTTGTTCACTTATATATTTGCTTTAATCTTGCCCGATCTATTTGTATCTAGTCATGGAGGTACCATGACCATGCCATTGATGCACCAATGGCATGACACTATCTGTGGCTGTGTGATTGGTCCACGACGTTCCCTATTGTATGTGCACTTATTATGATTTGATATGTTCGTACACTCGCCATAGTGCTTGTGTATATGGATATGACATTTTTTTGCAGGGAGCATATGGATGCATCCTAGGTACTTTGTTCTATTCATTTCAGGTGAATAGTTGTATGTGTGGATTACACCCCATTTCACATTTGGTAGGGTACATCTGGAGTCTGCAGCTCCCATGTACAATTTGATATGATATGATATGATACGATGTATGTTGGATTATTTAGTCTAAGCGTGTGGCATGCTTTAGACTTTTGTTTCGAGCTCGTGGGCACTCCTTTGTTATCCTAAATTCTTAATTATCGCTTTATATTTCGTATGACATTTGTTTAGCAAATTCTCGTGATCCGTTTCGTTCATTCCTTCATTTTATTACCGTTATTATTATTATATGTGTTCACTAAGCGTTAGCTCAGCCGCGTTTTCTTTTCCTGCGGCAGGTACTAAGCTGGAATCTGGGATATGAGTGTTGAGAGTAGGAGCTTTTAGAGGACCCACCTTTAGAAGAACCCTTTTGATTTGGATTTGTGTTTTAAGACCTTTCTTTTTGAAGATTTCTTTAATTTTGTTAGAATTTAATACTTTTGGAAGTCATTTTGTTACATGACTTAGTATTTTTATTTAATAAAGTCTTCCGCTTGCGTTTATATGTTTTGATATGACACCATAACGTAACTCTTAGTCTCTTTATCGGAGCGGGATGTTACATTTGAGCTTCTTATGAGTCTAAGGTAATTGCTACTTGTACCATTCCCTATGGTTTTTAGGAGGGTGTTTGTTGCGGCTTATATAAGGCTTATGGCTTATTTGGTTTTGGGCTTACGTTTCATAAGCTTACTTTTGTGGCTTATTTGACACTTTTTGGCTTATATAAGTTTATTATTTCATATAAAGCTTATGAAACATAAGGCCAAAACCTAATAAGCCATAAGCCGACTATATAAGCCAAAACAAACACCCTTATATGAGCTTATTGAAAATTTGATAAGCTCATAAGCTCAACTTAGCCTATCACATTTTCAATAAGCTCATCAAATAAGCTTAGACAAACACCCCTTAGGTGAACTTGCTTTCGGCTTTCCGAGGGTGTTACAAAAAGTATGTCTAATTCATTGACACATGGCTTTCACATTTTCTCTCTCTACATTTGTATCATATTGTTAGAGCACTCACTATGGTATGCCATATGACTCGTTATTGCCCTATGGCGCGACCCTATGGCAGTAGACCATACCACACCCCAAGTTATAGGGCCAAATTCATTTCTAAAATTCCAAAATTCCAAACACACCAGGCTTAACAATAAATCATTTCTAAAATCCAATTAGTACGTACCTGAGTAGCGATTAACGTAACGGCTTTGGTGTAATGAAGCCGCGAACCACGTGCGAGGCGCTTCTGGGCCAAAAAACTATGTAACATCTAACTTCTCCACTTCTCTTGGTGATAACTTCATCTTCTCTTCTTATATACAATCAATCAATCACAAATTTGGATCAAAATTTATAAAAATGATTATGAAAAATTACAAGCGATTAAGAATGAAGGATGTGTGTTATGTTATGTAATGTTGACTGAATCTTTATTAGTATGTACCTCCATTGAAATGAATGATTCATCAACTCTTTTGCTATAGGTCAGCCAGTTAGTTGGGTTGTTAAATTTAGTCCTTTATGTTTTCTTTTTTGGTAATCATGGTTTCCGACTTTTTAGCCTACTAATTCACGGGTTTTGAACCCACCGCCACACAGAGAGTCAGGTAAAGCCTCCCTTTTTCAGGAGGTTGACGTGACCACATAAAAAGTTGTTTACACCCGGTAAGAATTGGTTTCTTATGTATTTTCTCCTTTTAGTCTATATCTTTTAGAAAGTCCACTCTTCGTTGGGTGAGCATCGAGTCGGAATCGACCGAACGGAATTAAACTGAAACCGACCCGAAACCGAAAAAGGAAAATTTGGCAACCGATAACCGAACCGAATATACAATATTCAAACCGAAACCAAACCGAATAAGGTCGATTCGGTTCGGTTTCGGTTCGAATAAGTGTGTTCAAGCCGGTATTTTGACCCGAATCGAAACCGAACCGAACCGATTAAAACTGAAATAAAAAACCAGCATTATGTAACATCAACTTCTCCACTTCCTTTGGTGATAACTTCATCTTTCTTTTCTTCTTATATATTATTCTATATATATAAGCATCAGATACAATGAATTTGAAAATTTACCAAGAATGAAGGCTCTGTATGTTATGTTATGAAGTGTTGACTGCATCTCAACTCTTTTGCTATAGGTCAGCGGGTTGTTAACTTTAGTCCTTTATGTTCTATTTCTTTTTTACGCTTTTTCTCTTTATAGTAAATTATAAAGATAGCCCTTGTAGTTTGACCAAAATACGGGTTTAGTCTCAAAGTATCATGTCAAATATAAGTGAAAGGGATCAAATGTGCACATGTAAGTTCCCACGAAGATGGTAGTTGAGTAATTTAACTTTAGTCAGGGACCAAATGTGCACATGTAAGTTCCCACATAGACGATGAGTGAAATTTCCAAATGATAGGGATTAAACCTCAGTTTCGCTAAACCACATGGACAAATTTTGTAATTTACTCTTCTGTTTATTAAACTAGACGATTACCCGCGCATAGCGGCGACAATGTATAATAACGTTAATATGTTTGTGGAGTAAGTGATAGAGAAAAAGTTAGTGATTTAAATTGGAGAAATCTGCAAATAAGCTCCATGTGGTTTTTCAAATTTGCAGATTTGCTCCCTAACTTCACGAAAGTGCAGGCGGCCTCCTCAAAACGAAACTTGTGTCGCATTCATGCTCCCTGGCAGGGAGCACGAGTGCAATGGAAGTTTCAATTCCCATTGCAGTGCTCCCTGGCAGGGAGCACGAGTGCAATGAAAGTTTCAAATTGGGGAGGCCACCTGCAATTTCGTAAAGTTGGGGAGTAAGTCTGCAATTTTTGCAAACCACAGGGAGGATATTTGCGCTTTTCTCTTGAAAATAATTTCAAAAGTATTCAACGATAGTGAATGATTGTTTGATCTTTACATATAAATGGCTAAACAAGAGAAAAGAAGATTCCCATTATATTTTGTCACCACTTAGAAAATTTACCACTTTTACTCTATGATACAAAGTTTAAATGAGTGAATTGTGGTAGTATGTAATGGCAATTGATCCATTGGTGGAGTTATATCAATAATGATATTCATTTACTTTTGCTTCATT
>BQNB010192196.1:0-11634 GCA_026074375.1 Tanacetum coccineum
AACAAAAACAGGAGCGTCTGTCGGGGCGGACCCTTTAAATACGGCGGCCCACTAATATATCTGGAACCGCCGTCTCCTGACAGACTATTTTTTAGCTCTTATAAATAGTGGGTCACCTCCAACTATTTTCACAACCCTTTTGCACGATTTTCTTTCAGTTCTTTCTCTCTCTAGATCTTACTGAATCTCTCGAAATCTTTGATCATTCAACTTGGTTAATCTTCTTTAATTGTAATCAAATCTTCTATCCTTTCCTCCTTTCCTCAAGTGCAAGAGAAGAACTTCGGTCATCTTCAAGATCCGAAGTTATGTAGTCTAGTTAGTCCGTTTGTAATATTTTTTACATATAGATCGACTCCATGTCTTCCAATCTTTAGTAGTGTGTAGATCCAAATGATGTATATATTTGGATGGGTTGATTGTGGGTTGTTAGTATTTTAGGCCTTAAAATACATTGGTGAAGTGGTAGATTGGTTCTAGCTAAGATTAGGACTCGACATGACGCGGTTTATGTGTTTAGGCCATAAAACACAAGGTTTGTTATGTTGGGCCATAAAACATAACGGGTTTGGTTGTACCCGAAGAAGAACTCGTCATCTAGCTTAGTGTCAGAAAATAATGTAAGCATTGGTATAAGGTTTTCTCTGCCGAAAGGGAGCTTGTTGATTAGTGAAGTAACTCTCGAGTTGGATACTCGAGGAGTGAAGTAGGGCGAAGAGGAGCTTCATGACCGAACCACTATAAATCATCGTGTCGGTTTGCATTTTCTTTTACCCTTCACTTTACTTATTTATTTACATTTATCGCTTTACTTTTATACTTACATTGTGCTCATGATTGCGTGAATGGTTGTGTATATCATGTTAGTTAAAGTTGTGTAGCTATTTGTGCTAAATATTATGAGTGTGGTTATATTGTTAGAATTTGATTTAGCTATTGTAAACTTATGATCGACACTTCTCATATTGCGTCAAACTTGATTGGTGATTTGATACAAAAGAACTAGTCCAAAAACCTTTTCTGGAGGCGGTCCCATAATTCAGGCGGCCCCCTGATATACTTGGCAGCTCCCATATATATATATATGAGACCGCCGGTAGAAGAGTGATGTAATCCTTGATCTTAAAGTTTTTAATGGAATTTAATGGAAACGTATTCACCCCCTCTACGGTTTCCACAATTTTCATTTTGTATAGTCGAATCACAGGGAAGAGAATAATAAAACAAAATAGAGTTTGTTATTCTTTTAGTTGTCGTATACTGGAACAAAGAAAAGAGTTTGATATTGTGATGGTGTGGGACGACCATAATGGGAGAGGGAGAGATGTTTAAATAGCACCTCAACCCTAAAGTCGTATGACTTGTTCCCTACTCCAAGACTTGTTCTCCACTCCTTTGATTACAAAAAAACAACACTCTCCCCCCTCTTAAAACATTCCCATGGCTGGCCACTTTGGAGGGAGTCCTGAAGGATTCGGTTTTCGACATCTAGGTCCTTCTCCTTTTATTTAATGGATATATTAAGTTATTTAAGCGTCTAATGATAACTAATGACCGTTTAAAAAATATTTCATGAAACATATTATATATTTAATAAATATACACGTGTTATATATATATATATTAAATACATAATAAACGTACTCTTCGTGTCTTAACGTGTGTGCCCCCAATAGGCTCACGTACTTCTAGTTGTATATCCCGCAAATCCAACTACCATATTCCAACAGCTCCCACTTGGGAGTTGGAGTAGCTGATTCCAGTTATACTAACAACGGAAACGTCTAGCAACCTTCGCATTTGTTTTAAAACTAGAAGTACCCGAGATGAAGTTTCAAGAACACTCTCAGTATAATGGTTATGTGTTACTTGCTATTATCATCCCTTTGTTACAGATACCATTGTAACACCCCCAAAAATCACAACGCAGCAGAATACCACGTGGGGTGCTACTTCATAGCATAAAGTACAAGTTACAAAAAATAACTCTAAGAGAGACGTTTTAAAAAGTCAACCATTCGATAATTTTTATAAAATATCAGAGTAACAACAGTCCCATTTGTAATTGTAATAGAAAACATTTTCAAAACGTTTATCTAATGGTACTCAATTTATAAAGCCTTCAAAAATATATCCGTACGACTCAAATGCTCCCAATGCTCAGCTAGCAATATAATAACATGAGAAAATACATGCAAAAACCTCAACAATAATGTTGGTGAATTCATAGGTTTAAGTAAAAAAGCAGTATTGAAATAAATCAAGTAATATTTCGGTAAGAAAAGTAGCGTTACAACAATTTCAAAGTATTGTTTCAGAAATCTAAGTAGTGATTCAATAACTCAAGAAATGTTCAGTAGTGGACCACAAGAATTAGATAATATGAGACTACGAAACAAATTTAGTAGTCCAAAATATGTATTATTGCACTAACACGTAATATACTCAAGTCTGCCCCAAAAGAAATACAATACAGATGATGCCAAACATCCTACGAATTACCTTAAATATTAAATGTGTCAATGGTTATCTAGAAACCACAACTCAGATGGGGATTGTCAATCCCGATAGATCTATCCACAACACTCGCGTTTACAACATTAGTAACTAACTGTTCATGATAGAAAAGAGGACTTAATGGCAAAGGGTACTTAGGCAATAATATGATCTGGAATAGCATACAATTGAAAAACACTTGTGTCCAATGTAAAACAAGTAATGTGTTCAAAACTCTCAGTTTTCATATATAAGAATTCAGTGACCTCAAATAATGTAGTAAGCAAATCAAGCTTTAGTAAAATTAGTCATGTAACGCTTAAGTTGTAGAAATCAATAAATTTGCTTAGTAAAATTAGTCATGTAACGCTTAAGTTGTAGAAATCAATAAATTTCCTAAGTACCACCTAAAAGATGTGGTGCGACTTAGAATAATAAAATAAATTACAATATGTAAAAATAAACAAAAGTTCATAAGATGTGTTTCCGAATTAAGCATGGCATTGCACTAAGATTCTTCAAAGTAATTTTTACTCAAAAATTCATGACTAACCTGGTCTAATAAGCATTAAGACGTGTACCCATTTTTACTCTCTAACACTTAACTTATTAGCGTTTTTAGTTCCCTTTTAAAGATTAAAACAATACGTAAAATCTCAAATTCTAAATTTACCCCAACTTCACAAAACTCTAGCTCCTAATCTGTAATTGATAAAAAGGTGAGGCTTTTTTCTATGGCCTGAATTTTGAGTTTATTTTCCAAATATAAACCCCCATGTTTTAAAAAGTTTTAGAACCATGTAAAATGAATAATTTACCCCTGATCTTCCAATGCAGATTATTTCCTGATTTTTGTCTCCTTACGAAAATGACCATAAGTCCTAATCTATGATAGCTATTGAAGTGAGGCTAATTTTTAGTGTTATATCTATGAGTCTAATACAAGGATCAACTTTTTCTTTTAATTTTTAGTGTAAAAATATTGAGTTATACCGGTTTTCCAAACAGTGGTCCAAAATTGACCAGTTTTAGTAAATCGACCATAACTCACTCATTCGGAGGAGTTAAAATTCTATCCAACTCCCCACATGTACCTTAAACATATACCAAAATGTCTATATAATTTCCCAGGTATCTCATGACTTAAAATTTTCCTCTACACACCAATCTCCCTGACATCACAAAGCTGACCCAAAGAAGATTCGTATAATTTTTGTAGCTTATGAAAACGGACGCACTTTGAAATTTACAAATGTTATTTTAGTGAAACCAATTGGAGGTGATTATAATAAGGGTCTTATACAGAGAACATGGTTATTTTACAAAAGGTTTGCACAACAATATGGACTTATGCTCCATTTTCTACGACTAGGTCAGAATCGACAACCTTTAGTAAATCGGCCGTATCTCCCTCATTCGGAGGAGATAAAGTTTCATCCAATTAACCATATGTACATAAGAACTAGGCCTATCAATATATCAAAACTCCCAGGTTTTCTAAGACCAAAAATAATTAGAAATCAAAGCTACAACTTGCTGGTCTAAAATTCACTCCTAAAACCTCATCAAAATCAATCCAAACTTCATTCCAATTCCACAAAAACACTATACAATGCCACACTTGGTTGATTAACACATTAATAAACACAAAAAACTAAAAATTTTCAGAATGAAACATTAATTTGCATCGACCAAAATCAAAGAAAAATCAAAGATTCAAAGATGAAAACTTACAAGATTGGGATTAAAACTAGTGAATCAAACACAAACACACCCTTTTGGGTGTTGGATGATTTTCGAACCAAGGAGGACCCCAAACCAAATCAAACTTGCTTTCAACCCTTCTTAATATTATTACACACTTGATAAATCAAACCCCAATTAAGTCTTGCAAAATCCCCAATTTAATTATGAAACCCTAACTCTTGAATCTTGATTAAACCTTCAAATTAGATGAATTAAATCTTGGAAACACCTTAGAATACCTTGAATAAGATTCTTGAATGATTAGTTTGTGTAGGATTTTTTTATAAGGGGGTGTTTGGTTATATCTTTAGTAGGAGTTAAAAAAATAAAGGGGTGTTTGGTTTGTATAATTTTTTTTGTAAAATTGTTAAGTATTAGTACTTGTATATACAAAAAAATGGCAAGTGTAAATTAAAGGGTAAGGTTTAAGTTCGAATTAGGTTTTTTAGCAAGGTTCGACCAAGAAGCGAAAGCAAATAAATTTCACAAAAAATAAATGTATAAAAGACTCGGGGTAAAATATAGAAATATTAGAACTACGACAGATACGAAGACGAGAAGTAAGCTAAACGGCAGCTTATAATTTAATAAGGCATAGAATTTACTAAATCGGGTAACGGTAAAAATGAAAATTTTACTTAAAGGTAAAATAAGAATAAAATAAGATTATATTATTTACTTGAAAATTTTGAATTCTCACAGTCGATCCCCCTAAGGGAACTCTGGTCCCCAGAGTTCAACTGGCGGCTGAAGCAGACGGGGAGGTGGCGAATAAAAGGGGGTACTTGGCCTTGAACTGACCTTCTCAAACCCAATTATACTCAGCTCCTTGCCGAGAGTTCCAACGAACTTTAAATAAACAATAGTCAAAGCATCAAATATTTGAAATGTGCGTGAGCAAACGGATTGAATGTCGTGAGAATCCTTATAAGAAAGGATAAAATACATGACTCAAAGAAAAGGCCATTGGAAATGAAGAATTTAACAAGTCGTCAATTCTTGGAAGCGGTTAATGGTTCATTACTATTAGCTTATCAAGTTCGCGGCGGTCGATACACATTCGGAAAAAACCATATAACAAATCACGATTCGAAAGAAGTTTAAATAGCCATTTGTATAAAAGTATTAATGATAGCGATTAGAAGGGTAAAGACAACGAATGATTCTTACGGACGTATTACTTGTTAAAAGAGGCGCACCATGTCGGATACACATTTGGAAATAATCAAATGAACAAATTACGAACCGAAGGAAGTCTAAAGACTCATTCGTATGAAGATAATAACGATAATGATTAGATGAACGAAGAAAATGAACTATTCGTACAAACGGATTACAAATCGAAAGAAAGTTATTCGTACGAATGCCATACACTTAAGCCCACTCATTTACAAATCGTTATTTACATCCAAAGGCGTCCCAATCCATGTAAATAAGAATTAGAAATTTATGGTTCAGTGATTTATAATTTCCTTATTCAAATGAAGAGGCGTCCCAATTCATTTCAATAAGATAATTATAAATTAGCCTACTTAAGCATTGTCACAACAAAGCACGAGATCAAATCAATGTTACGTTGAGAAGAAGGAGTCTCCTTGGCGGTATGATTCTTCAAAATCATAAGAAGTAACGAGAAGAATAATGAGACGTTAGTCAATCGCGTTTCAAAAGTATGTGCCAATAGATGGCACGATCCGAGGTGACAAGTTAAGTCGTATTCCCATCAACTGGAAGACTTTAAAATGATGGATTACAAAATCATATATGCGATTCAAAAGCATAAGAAGAGTGTTCAAACTTGGAGTCGAATGTTAAAATAACCAGCGGAATTGACAAACTACGCCGAATTTCAATATCATTAACATAGAATAAGGTAATGTCGTGAAAAAGTTCGAAGTTAATCGTAAGAGATCAAAAAGAAAATAGCCCATATGTATAGGTATCCTTATATAATACCAATATCAACGCTTAAAGGAGTAAATGAGAAATCAGTAAGTACACGAAAATCAAAGTGATCAATATTTATATAACGGACTGGTATAAGGTAAATAGTAAGACGTCATAAGACAGACGTAAGAGAGCGAAATCATAGCCAAGTATTAAATACTCATTACCCATGTAATAGTAGTAGAGATACATAAGAGAGCTTATAAGGGATCAAAGAGCATGTGCACGTGGATATCGGACAACGGTGAAAGACTCTTAAATTTTTTTGAAAAACAGTCATAGTCCAGGTTTTGAAAATGACCTAGTTCGATATAACTTGAGCTCTGATACCACTCTTTAACACCCCCCCCCAAAAAATCACAACGCAGCGGATTACCACTTGGGGTGCTACTTCATAGCATAAAGTACAAGTTACAAAAAACGACTATAAGTGAGACGTTTTGAAAAGTCAGCCATTCGATAATTTTTATAAAATATCAGAGTATCAATAGGTCCCATTTGCAATGCAACAGAAAACACTTTTAAAACATTTATCGAATAATAAAATAAATTATAAAGCCTTCAAAAATTATATCAGCGCGGCTCAAATGCTCCTAATGCTCAGCTAGCAAAATAATAACCTGAGAAAATACATGCAAAAACGTTAACAATAATGCTGGTGAATTCATAGGTTTAAGTAAAAGCAATATTGAAATAATTCAAGTAATATTTCAGTAAGAAAAGTTGTGTTACAACATTTCAAAGTATTATTTCTGAAATCCAAGTAGTGATTCAATAATTTAAGAAATGTTCAGTAGTGGACCACAAGAATTAAGTAATAGTAGACTACGAAACAAATTTAGTAGTCCAAAATATGTATTCTTGCACTAAGCTCATGACACCGAACCTTAACACGTAATATAATCAAGTATGCCCCAAAAGAAATACAATACAGATGCTGCCAAACATCCTACGAATTACCTCAAATGTTAAATGCGTCAATAGTTATCTAGAAACCACAACCCAGACGAGGATTGTCAATCCCGATAGATCTATCCACAACACTCGCGTTTACTACTGTCTAGTAACTAACGGTTCATGATAGAAAGGGGGACTTAATGGCAAAGGGTAATGGGCAATAATATGACCTGGAATAACATACAATTGAAAAACACTTGTGTCCAATGTAAAACAAGTAATGTGTTCAAAACTCTCAGTTTTCATGTATAAGAATTCAGTGATCTCAAATCATGTAGTAAGCAAATCAAGCTTTAGTAAACTCATAAGTAAACAACCATGTATTAAAAGTCATGTAGTAAGCAAGTAAACGCTTTAGTAAAATTAGTCATGTAACGCTTAAGTAGTAGAAATCAATAAATTTGCTTAGTAAACGAGCATGTATTCTCACCTCGAACACAATTTATAAAAATCATTCAAAGAGAAAAAGTGGGGCTATGAACTCACCTTGTGCAATCAAGAGAAATGAGCACAAACACGGATCAACAAATATCAACTAGGAAACTCCTCGAATGCGCGCTTTTCAGTAATGAAATGCGAGGAATGATAAGAATATCGAATCACACAAGAAGTCCTAAGTACCACCTAAAAGATGTGGCGCAACTTAGAATAATAAAATAAATCCGATATGTAAAAATAAACAAAAGTTCAAAAGATGTGTTTCTGAATTAAGCATGGCATTGCACTAAGATTTTTCAAAGTAATTTTTACTTAAAAATTCATGAATAACCTGGTCTAATAAGCATTAAGACACTTTAGCTAGCTTATTAGACCAGGTCTAATAACCTGGTCTAAAAATTCATGTACCCATTTTCAACCTTTAACACTTTAGCTTATTAGCGTTTTTAGTTCCCTTTTAAAGATTAAAGCAATACGTAAAATCTTAAATTCTGAATTTACCCTAACTTCACAAGACTCTAGCTCCTAATATGTAATTGATAAAAAGGTGAGGCTTTTTCCTATGGCCTGCATTTTGAGTCTATTTTCCAGATATAAAGCCCCATGTTTTAAAAAGTTTCAGAACCATATGAAATGACTATTTACCCCAGACCATCCAATGCATATTATTTCCTGATTTTTAACCCCTTACGAAAATGACCATAAGTCCCAATCTATGATAGCTTTTGAAGTGAGGCCAATTTCTAGTGTTAGCTTTGTGTGTCTAATATAGGGATCAACTTTTTGTTTTAACTTTTTAGTGTAAAAATATTGAGTTATACCCGTTTTCCAAACAGTGGTCCATAATTGACTAGTTTTAGTAAATCGACCATAACTCACTCATCCAGAGGAGTTAAAATTCTATCCAACTCACCACATGTACCTTAAACATATACCAACACGTCTATCTAATTTCCCAGGTACCTCATGACCAAAAATTTTACTCTACACACCAATCTCCCTGGCATCACAAAGCTGACCCAAAGAAGGTTCGACCAATTTTATAGCTTATGAAAACGGACACACTTTGAAATTTACAATGCTATTTTATTGAAACTTTTGGAGGTGATTCTACTTAGGGTCCTCTACTGAGAACATAGTTATCTTACAAAATCTTTGCAAAACAATATGGACTTATGCTCCATTTTCTACGAATAGGTCATAATCGACAACCTTTAGTAAATCAGCCGTATCTCCCTCATCTAGAGGAGATAAAATTTCATCCAATTAACCACATGTACATAAGAACTAGGCATATAAATATATCAAAACTCCCAGGTATGATAAGACCAAAAATAATTCGAAATCAAAGCTACAACATGCTGGTCTAAAATTCACTCCCAAAACCTCATCAAAATCAATCCAAACTTCATTCTAATTCCACAAAAACACTATAAAAAGCCACACTTGGTTGATTAACACAATAATAAACACAAAACACTAAAAATTTCTAGAATCAAACATTAATTTGCATGGGCCAAAATCAAAGAAAAATCAAATATTCAAAGATGAAAACTTACAAGATTGGGATTAAAACTAGTGAATCAAACACAAACAAACCCTTTTGGGTGTTTGCTGATTTTCGAACCAAGGAGGACCCCAAACCAAATCAAAACTTGCTTTCAACCCTTCTAAATATTATTACCCACTTGATAAATCAAAACCCCAATCAAGTCTTGCAAAATCCCCAATTTAATTATGAAACCCTAACTCTTGAATCTTGATTAAACCTTCAAATTGGATGAATTAAATCTTGGAAACACCTTAGAATACCTTGAATAAGAGTCTTGAATGATTGAATAAGATCAAAAATAAAAAATGGTGAATCTTTGTGGCTTTTGGTGGATGTCGTGGCCAAGAAACCATAGAGGAGAGAAATAAGATTTTTTTTCTATTTTGATTTCTGTCTTGGTCGATACTACCAAAGTGAGAAATATATATATATGTATTTTTTTATTATTAGTATGTGTAGGATTTTTTTATAAGGGGGGTGTTTGGTTATTTCTTTAGTAGGAGTTAAAATAAAAATAAAGGGGTGTTTGGTTTGTATAATTTTTAGTAAAATTGTTAAGTATTAGTACTTGTATATACAAAAAAATGGTAAGTGTAAAATAAAAGGTAAGGTTTATGTTCGAATTAGGTTTTTAGCAAGGTTTGACCAAGAAGCGAAAGCAAATAAATTTCACTAAATAAATTTACAAAAGGCTCGGGGTAAAATATAGAAATATTAGAACTACGACGAATACGAAGACAAGAAGTAAGCTAAACGGCAGCTTAGAATTTAATAAGGCGTAGAATTTACTAAGTCGGGTAACGGTAAAAATAAAAATTTTACTTAAAGATAAAATAAGAATAAAATGAGATTATATTATTTACCTGAAATTTACGAATTCTCACAATGGGTCGCAGCGAAAATATGTCCGGGAGTGTTACTTCATGTATATATTGCACAAGATATAAGAGAACGACCTCTAAATGAGTCGTTTGAAAAGTAATCTCGTTGATTTAATAAAAGTTAAACTTGTTATAACATTTGTCCTAAAGTTTCATCAAAATGTAAGATTGAAATAATACAACAAGATTTGATAGTTTGAATATAAGAAGAAATCCATGAATGTAATCTTGTAAAATTTGGATTCCAATGCACATCAATTGCTTCAAGCATCTTATTCACCTGAGAAATACATGCTTAAAAGTGTCAACATAAAGTTGATGAGTTTATAGGTTTATGTAAGTATAAATATAGGACCAAAAGAGTATAGTGTCTACAGCTTCACCATAGTATCATGGAAAGTGTTTAGTGACTACTGCTTCACCATAGTATCACAAAAAGTATTTAACAATTAATGACGTTCAATAAAAGTAGTGTGGACCACAAGATTTTAAGTATGTAATAATGTAACACATACAATATCACAAAATGTAATTACGACTGCACTAAGCTCATGACACTGACGCTACGACTTGTTTGTGTGCAAGTTAATGCAATTGAATGCCTCGTGTAGATGTCAACCTGTAACATCTAAATCCGACTTGGTATACGTCCGTTAGTTCGGTCTGCTGAAACTAGTGAGAGCTACTCACCCGAACAGGGACGTCAATCCTAAATAGATCTATTTATAACACACGCACTTACACCGAGTAATTAACAGTTCATGATAGTGGGATTTGTGGGTTATCGCTACTTAGGCACGCTACATAATTATTATAAACATTGAAAAGTATTGTACTTGTGTCCTTTTGTAAAATAAGCAATGTATCTTGCCTCGAGATTTGTAAATGAGTATGAAAACGTGTATGTAAATGAGTTTGGAATTAATCATGTAAACGTGTTTGTGAGCGAGTTATGAAGACGTGTATGTAAATGAGTTTGGATTCAATGATGTAAACGAGTTTCTAAATGAGTATGTAAATGAATTTGTAAGTATGCTATGAAAACAAGTATGTAAACGAGTTTGTAAATGCGCAAGTATTCTCCCCCCAAAGAGTTAAAAGGAAGTAAAATATGGTCTATGAAACTCACCTCAAGTGAAAGTATCAGATGTAGTAACAATCAACAAAGTATAACGTCACAAATAGCCGGAATGTAGCCTAATTAATTATAGGTCCGATAAGTATAATGTAATCGAAATAGATTAAAACGATGTATTTTATATCGTTATATCACCACCTAATTGTTTTGTTTAACTTGTATAAATTGAAATTGTGTTTATGTTAAGTTTACCATTTAACACTCAAGTATAATCATCCAAAATGTTTTCTAAATATATAAATATAATAATGAGAATCAAAAATATCAATCAAATGTAGTAAACCGGGAAGCACGCGATTCCCGGGTCGTTTTTCCCCCGACGAGGCGTAAAATTGACGGTTACGTTATTGGTTTGACAATTGGATGCTTGAATGAACAAAGATTTGATTGGTTATCTAAAACTACGGAAAATTATGAAAATTAAACTAAGGTATGCTTAAAACTACGGGAAAATCATAAAAAGGCATGAAAGTTAAACC
>BQNB010192197.1:0-11634 GCA_026074375.1 Tanacetum coccineum
TGACTATCATTATGTAATGTGAATGGTTTTAAGCTTTAAACGTGTTTGACACAAAACTTGAAGTAGTCAAAAATGGAAATTCCTGTTTGATACAACAAAATAATAAGTGTCATGACTTCTGATTCAGGGTTCTTACTAAACTTTCATTTATATGTTACCTAAATACTATATTACTCAAAAGAGAAGTAATACGACGCCGTTTTTGGCGTTTTGCTAGAGTACGGCGCTACAGTAGCCCAAGAAAAGAGATTCGGCCCAATACAAAAAAAAAGGCCCAATATGCAAAAAAAAAGCCCGTTGTCGGCCCAAAATAAAAAAAAATACGAACCGTGATATCGAAAAAATAAACCCGCACTATTAAACATGAGACCGAAAAAAAAACCCGCATAACGCGCGATTGTCATTTAAGGCACACGTAATCCCATAAATTATATTTTTTTAAAAAAACACCCGTATAGCCCAAAAAAAAACTTTAAACATGAGGCCCAACACATAAGCCCATATAAGAAAAAAAACAACCTATTAAACATGAAACCGAAAAAATAAACCCGCACAAAATAAAATAAAAAATTAATGCTACTCGCGAAACCATTTTCGATACCTAATAACTTTAAAATAATCGACAAGGTCACAAACATACATCTTTAGATTGCATTAAACGGTGTCATTTTACGCCACTAAAATCTATAAGCCCAATTATATAACACATATTTACCCCCACAACGCGTGAAAAATTAACGCCCGCAGCAACGCGCAGGTAATTTTGCTTGTATATACTAGAGATTTAAAACGACGACGTATTTGAGTGCTTGCTACAGTGCCCAGTTTTTTGGGCTCTCAATCTGGGCCGGCCCATTTGACATTTTTTTTAAATATGCACTATATTACATAAAATTGCTCGGCACAAAATAGGAAAAAAATTTACAAAAATACTGATTTATTAAGATAAAATAATACTCGCGACATGAGGCTAAAAAATTAGACGTGAGGCCCAACACATAAGCCCATATAAAAAAAACTATTCAACATGAGACCGAAAAAATAAACCTGCACAAAATAGCAAAAAAAAGAAACGCACTGCAGCAATGCGCGGATGTCGCTTAAGGCACACGTGATCCCATAAAAATATTTAAAAAAAACCCGTATAGCAAAAAAAACAAACTTTTAAACATGAGGCCCAACACATAAGCCTATATAAGAAAAAAAAACAAACTATTAAACATGTGACCGAAAAAATAAAAAAAATATTAAAAAAAATAACGCCCCGCAACAACGCGCAAAGAATTAACGACCCGCAGCAACACGCGGGTACCTTTGCTTGTTTAGATCGTTGGATAAGACTAAGAAAATTGTTCATTTATGAAACTTCTATTCTCTTTGGAAATACGTCTTTTAAAATAATAAACTTCTACTTAGAAAATAATCATTTGTTACTTATCCATTCTTTTCTGCAAGGAACATCTACATCAATATGTTTATTAACTCAAATCAGAGTTTAAAGCAAAAAGACATTAGTAATATTACCCAAATATTTATTAGGTTTTTGGTGTTGCAAATAAAAAAATGGGGAGCTATTTGAGATGTTAGATATGCTTACAGAAGTATACTTTTAAAAATTTGCAATCAAATGTTCATAATGTATCAACTCAAAGTCTTGAAAAGCCTTATAGGGGTGGGGGCAGGGTTTTTTTTTTTTTTTTCAAACATTTTTTTGAATTGGTAATTGTTGTAAGAATAATCTTCTTTAGTATGTAATGGCTCAAATTTGAAATGCCTTGTAAGTATAGGAATTAACATACTTTGTTGCCTTTAACCCCTGGTGATAAAGAATTAACTTCATATAATGCCACGAGGAATATAATTTATGTTTAAAAGCTTAAGTGGATACTAATTTATGTTGTTAATTGATAACAGTGAAGAGGAAGATGGTGCAAAGGTGGTGAGAGTTGAGAACCTAAAGAACCCATACATGAGTGACGATAACCATGACAGATTCAAATTAACACTAAACAAGCTCTATGCGTGGAGCTTAGTTGAATACGATAGGATTATCATGCTTGATGCGATAGATAATATTTTTCTCCAAAATACGGATGAATTGTTTCAATGTGGCCAGTTCTGTGCGGTCTTATACCGGTCTTTTTGTGTTGGAGGTATTTTCTTTGTTTATATCTCCGAGGTCTTTTTATGGTAGTGATAATTGATTTGAACATTGCAGCCATCGTCAACGGTATTTAAGGACATGTTACACGATTTAGAATTGGGGAGAGATAATTCTGATGGGGCTGATCAAGGTTTTATTGGAGGCTGCTTTCCCGATCTTCTTGATCAACCGTTGTTCCATCCACCACCAAATGGTACCAAACTGAATGGTACTTTTAGACTTCCTTTAGGCTACCAAATGGATGCTACATATTATTGTAAGTATGCATGCACAAATGTTACATACTCTTTTATGATAAGATCTCCCATTTATTAAAGCTAGAAAAAAAAAAACATATTTGTGCTTTATGATATTATGATATTGTGTGTAGATCTCAGATTAAGTCGGAGTGTACCATGCGGACCTAACAGCGTGATTACATTTCCTGGTGCATCATGGTTAAAGCCATGGTACTGGTGGTCATGGCCTATTTTACCACTTGGCATCCAATGATTAGATGACAAACGACGGCGATAAAATATTGGGTTGTTATACTTTACAAGTTATTTACATTTTGGGTAGCTTGTTAAAGAGGACTGTACTTAGTTAAATGTATGTTTTGCCTAGCTTCAAATAACTATAAAATGGTTAATATGATTTTTCAAATTCACTCTTGCAATAGTATGCCAGCTTTCTGTGAACAATAAAGACACCATCATATTAGTCAAATCCTTCACAATTTGTGAATTTGAAACAAAGATATTCAGAATAGATTACTCAGATGATGTTTTTAGCTTTTTTTTGTTAATAAATAGTTGAGCATTGTTGAAAACATTGGGATTTTCAAACTTAACTGATTTGTCTTTAGGTTTAATGAAACCTAAGCAATTGTATTAAAATATAAATTGAAATACCTGGTATGTTCGTTTTCATTTATACTAACTGTGATTTATATTTGCAAGGTTTTAATCCTTGAATATATTAAGATTGTTCTAAAATTTGTTCCATTTTCAATTAACAATATGGAATATTGTTTAAATTAAAACAAATGTGAGTGGTTGTTTATACAGTTTGAATTTGTGGATTGTTCCCTCCAAACTCATATGTTATTCACAAGGGATGCATATTGGACAACGTTCAAGCTTCCAATATTTACTTTTGGATCCTTGTCATGAGTAAGGATGTCGAGAAAATGGTTAAATAAAGTAATCGATTGGGATACAAACAAGTTTGTTATATGTGCGATATCCTTTTTAATTATTACGTCAAATTGCTATATCCTGAACAAGGTAGTTATAAAGGTTATTCTTGAAAGTGATGTGAAACAGCATCCACAACACTTGTAGTCATCAAAGAATTTGTTCCTCCACTTGATATGTGCAGAATGATACCATTGGACCCTCTCTAGAATTAATCAGATAATTGTATAGCCATACCCAAAGGGTAATTCAAGATGAAGAATACATTTATAATATGTTTATTTATTATTAAATTTATAATATACTTCAGGAATGTTTTAAATAACCAATAATTACCGTTATTATTTTATAACTAACTTAACGGATATTTAAATGTAAACCGAATGGACTAAAATTGACAAAACCAGAATCTTGTGGGGTTCCCATCGTGGCCGACCCATTTAAGCTTCTAGAAGGGGTTTTGGGATCAATTTTGAAGATAAGGGGTATTCTAGTTTATCTAGAACTAGGGTTTAGTGCCTATATAACCACCCACTTCTAGCCCTCATAATTAATTCATTCACAACTCAAATCATTCGTCCCACAAAAATCAATCGACACATTCACACATACCCTTAAAAGTGCCAGCCGACACAATGTATCCCAAAAGTCATGCGATACAGTATGTCTCCAAATAGTTCAAATTTAATACGTCATGTGCATGTATGAATTATTTAATACATGCATGATGATGTGCATGTAGCTGTTGCATGCATGGTTTCTTTTCTCTATTTGCTATACAATCGGCAGAATGCAAATAAACCCATGTAGGCATGTTTCGATCGTATAAACTTAGAAACAAGAACATTATGTTTTGTTGTTTAATCGTGAAGTAACGACTAGCATTATTGCATATTTGTTTGACGTGTTGTGAGAGAAACCGTAGAGGTGGTAACTTAATCACTATGTTTCAAGATAAAGATTCTCTTTTAATTGACGTTAGTCATTAAACAAAATGATGGTATTTCTTACCCTATATGTGTGTTAATCTTATATATCAAACTAGATCCTGCGTACTCATAGTAAAAGTGGTTTACTAGCTATTAAATCCCACCAAAAAGGAATTGTTGTAAGTGTTACATCTTGAAATCTATTTCTTATTATGTTTGTTGCTCCATGTCATATAATTCTGTAAATCAGAAAGAAAAAAGGTTCATTCTCATACTCCCTATATTTAACAACAATGTTTGACTTCTTAAATGTATCATTATTGTTAAATCTTAACTTGGTTTTACTAAAAAGAATCATGCAAATAAAACTGGGATAGAAATAGTTGAAATGTTGAAAGAGTTGTGGTTAAGTTGATTATATATCATCAAAGTATTATATTTGACTTTAAAAAGTCAACATTGAAATATTGTTAATGCAAACACAACACTTCACAAGAACCGGTGCATTTGGAAAACCAATTATAACATAATAGCATTGTCACAACTCACTGACCTCATCACCTTCTTCTTTGATTCAGGGACTTCATTTACTCAGTTTCGTCTCAGTGATTGGTGAGTGTTTCTTTTTAGACTCAGGTTGAACATCTTGAAGGTAACTCACTGAATGACTGTTCATTCATTGACTTTGAGTAATGTTTAAGAATATCTAACACTTAGAATATTTTTATACAAATCCTAAGATGAAGATCATTGGGCACCGAATTGGCTCAATATTCCCGCCTTACCATTATATCCAATACTTTCTCTCTCATTTTTTTGACCAAAACGTTGACCATGTTTAGTATTTGATTAGCCGTAATTACCCGTAACTAGTCATAGTGGTGACATGGCAATGTCTTTGGCGTGGACATGTTCTTGCTAAATAGTTTGGTTGACTTTGTTGACCACACATATGGTAAGGACCAGTCAAGGGCAATACTTTCCCTCTTATTTTTCTCGCCAAGTTTTTGGCGAGGACAAGTCCTCTCTGATTTCTTTGACCAAAACATTGACCATGTTTAGCATTTGATTAGCCGTAATTACCCGTAACTAATCATAGTGGTGACATGTCAATGTCTTTGGCGTGGACGTGTTCCTGCCAAATAGTTTGGTTAAATTTGTTGACCACACATATGGCGAGGACCAGTCAAGGCCATTAACTATATAAATGTTGATAAATTGTTTACCTCTGCATGCAACTATTCGCGCTACGTGAGTGAATATTATAGACATGCAGTTTCACCAATATGTTCATATGTTTATACTTTAGTAAGCCAAGAAACCAGTAGATTTGTGGACAAATATGATAATACTCTAGACGTATGTGAAGAATTTTATACAAAGATAACTATTAATAACCCAGAACACTTAATATGAATTCAACCAACCTCCCCACTTTATTTTTATTACTACATCAGTCGTTCACTTCAAATGTGAATACTGGTTTTGAGTTCAAACAAATTATAAGAAAGAAGATGAATTACTGTCAAAAAGACTGAGAGAATAAAACGAATACAACTGAAAACAGAATAATGAAAAGATAAAGAGAGTGAGCTAATCTCATTCCTTTTATACTAGTATAACCAGCTTCAGTCATTGAGCTTCCAATAACAACTCTTTCAATCCCTGCAGTTACATAAACAATAACCACAAAACTATATAAAGAAAATATTACTGTTTGATTTGGATTTCTATGCTCGAAATTTTATGTGTTTAAGAGTTTTATTGCATTACACATACATAAGATGTGTTTGCAAAGTATATTTAAGAGTCGTTTACACATCGCGCAAAAGGTGACCGATTAGCAGAAGGTTTTTTTTTTGAACGGCGAAATTTTATTAACTATCAAGACTCTAGAAAAGACATTACAAAGAAATCAAATGCGGGTTTTTAAGCCAAGCATCCCTAGAAAACTTCCTACTACTTCACTTTGTTTCAGGGTTCTTACTAAACTTTCATTTATATGTTACCTAAATACTATATTACTCAAAAGAGAAGTAATACGACGCCGTTTTTGGCGTTTTGCTAGAGTACGGCGCTACAGTAGCCCAAGAAAAGAGATTCGGCCCAATACAAAAAAAAAGGCCCAATATGCAAAAAAAAAGCCCGTTGTCGGCCCAAAATAAAAAAAAATACGAACCGTGATATCGAAAAAATAAACCCGCACTATTAAACATGAGACCGAAAAAAAAACCCGCATAACGCGCGATTGTCATTTAAGGCACACGTAATCCCATAAATTATATTTAAAAAAAAACACCCGTATAGTCAAAAAAAAAAAAAACTTTAAACATGAGTCCCAACACATAAGCCCATATAAGAAAAAAAACAACCTATTAAACATGAGACCGAAAAAATAAACCCGCAAAAAAAAAAAAAATTAATGCTACTCGCGAAAACATTTTCGATACCTAATAACTTTTAAATAATCGACAAGGTCACAAACATACATCTTTAGATTGCTTTAAACGTTGTCATTTTACGCTACTAAAATCTATAAGCCCAATTATATAACACATATTTACCCCCACAACGCGCGAAAAATTAACGCCCCGCAGCAACGCACGGGTAATTTTGCTTGTATACACTAGAGATTTAAAACGACGACGTATTTGAGTGCTTGCTACAGTGCCCAGTTTTTTGGGCTCTCAATCTGGGCCGACCCATTTGACATTTAAAAAAAAAAAAATATGCACTATAAAACATAAAATTGCTCGGCACAAAATAGGAAAAAAAATTACAAAAATACTGATTTATTCAGATAAAATAATTCTCGCGACATGAGGCCAAAAAATTAGACATGAGGCCCAACACATAAGCCCATATTAAAAAAATAAAAACTATTCAACATGAGACCGAAAAAATAAACCCGCACAAAATAGCAAAAAAAAGAAACACACTGCAGCAACGCACGGATGTCGCTTAAGACACACGTGATCCCATAAAAATATTTAAATAAAAACCAGTATAGCAAAAAAAACAAACTTTTAAAGATCGAGGCACAACACAATAAGATATATAAGAAGAAAAAAAACAAACTATTAAACATGAGACCGAAAAAATAAAAAAAATATTAAAAAAAAATAACGCCCCGCAACAACGCGCAAAGAATTAACGACCCGCAGCAACAAGCCGGTACGTTTGCTTGTTTAGATCATTGGATAAGACTAAGAAAATTGTTCATTTATGAAACTTCTATTCTCTTTGGAAATACGTCTTTTAAAATAATAAACTTCTACTTAGAAAATAATCATTTGTTACTTATCCATTCATTTCTGCAAGGAACATCTACATCAATATGTTTATTAACTCAAATCAGAGTTTAAAGCAAAAAGACATTAGTAATATTACCCAAATATTTATTAGGTTTTTGGTGTTGCAAATAAAAAAATGGGGAGCTATTTGAGATGTTAGATATGCTTACAGAAGTATACTTTTAAAAATTTGCAATCAAATGTTCATAATGTATCAACTCAAAGTCTTGAAAAGCCTTATAGGGGTGGGGGCAGGGTTTTTTTTTTTTTTTTCAAACATTTTTTTGAATTGGTAATTGTTGTACGAATAATCTTCTTTAGTATGTAATGGCTCAAATTTGAAATGCTTTGTAAGTATAGGAATTAACACACTTTGTTGCCTTTAACCCCTGGTGATAAAGAATTAACTTCATATAATGCCAGGAGGAATATAATTTATGTTTAAAAGCTTAAGTGGATACTAATTTATGTTGTTAATTGATAACAGTGAAGAGGAAGATGGTGCAAAGGTGGTGAGAGTTGAGAACCTAAAGAACCCATACATGAGTGACGATAACCTAGACAGATTCAAATTAACACTAAACAAGCTCTATGCGTGGATCTTAGTTGAATACGATAGGATTATCATGCTTGATGCCGATAATATTTTTCTCCAAAATACGGATGAATTGTTTCAATGTGGCCAGTTCTGTGCGGTCTTATACCGGTCTTTTTGTGTTGGAGGTATTTTCTTTGTTTATATCTCTGAGGTCTTTTTATGGTAGTGATAATTGATTTGAACATTGCAGCCATCGTCAACGGTATTTAAGGACATGTTACACGATTTAGAATTGGGGAGAGATAATTCTGATGGGGCTGATCAAGGTTTTATTGGAGGCTGCTTTCCCGATCTTCTTGATCAACCGTTGTTCCATCCACCACCAAATGGTACCAAACTGAATGGTACTTTTAGACTTCCTTTAGGCTACCAAATGGATGCTACATATTATTGTAAGTATGCATGCACAAATGTTACATACTCTTTTATGATAAGATCTCCCATTGTTAAAGCTCAGAAAAAAAACATATTTGTTCTTTATTGATATTATGATATTGTGTGTAGATCTCAGATTAAGTCGGAGTGTACCATGCGGACCTAACAGCGTGATTACATTTCCTGGTGCATCATGGTTAAAGCCATGGTACTGGTGGTCATGGCCTATTCTACCACTTGGCATCCAATGGCATGAACAACGACGCGAAACTCTTGGGTATGTATACTTTACAAGTTATTTACATTTTGGGAAGCTGTAAAGATGACTGTCTTAGATAAGTATGTTGCTAGCTTCAAATAACCTATAAAAGGTAATATGAACTTTTCAAACTATCACTCTTGCAATAGTATGCCCGTGAACAATAAGACACTCATCATATTATTCAAATCCTTCACAATTTGTGAATTTGAAACAAGTATTCAGAAAGTTTACTCAGATGACTGTTTAGCTTTTTTGTACATAAATAGTTGAGCATGTTGAAAACATTGGATTTCAACTTACTAATTAGTCTTTAGGTAATGGAACCAAAAGCAATTGTATTAAAATAATAAATTGACATACCTGGTATGATCGTTTTCATTTATACTACTGTGATCTATATTTGCAAGTTTAATCCTTGAATAATTAAATTGTTCTAAAATTGTCCATTTTCAATTAACAATATGGGAATATTGTTAAATTAAAACAAATGTGAGTGTTTGTTTATACAGTTTGAATTTGTGGATTGTTCCCACCAAACTCATATGTTATTCACAAGGGATGCATATTGGACAACGCCAAGCTTCCAATATTTACTTTTGGATCCTTGTCATGAGTAAGATGTCGAAAATGGTTAAATAAAGTCATCGACTTGGGATACAAACAAGTTCTGTATATGTGGATATCACTTTTTAATTATACGTCAAATGCTATCCTGAACAAGGTAGTTATAAAGGTTATTCTTGGAAGTGATGTGAAGCAGCATCCACAACACTTGTAGTCATCAAAGAATTTGTTCCTCCACTTGATATGTGCAGAATGATACCATTGGACCCTCTCCAGAATTAATCAGATAATTGTATAGCCATACCCAAAGAGTAATTCAAGATGAAGAATACGTTTATTATATGTTTAATTATTATTGGATTTATAATATACTTCATGAATGTTTTAAATAACCAATAATTACCGTTATTACTTTATAACTAACTTAACGGATATTTAAATGTAAACCGAATGGAATAAAATTGACAAAACCAGAATCTTGTGGGGTTCCCATCGTGGCCGACCCATATAAGCTTCTAGAAGGGGTTTTGGGATCAATTTTGAAGATAAGGGGTATTCTAGTTTATCTAGAACTAGGGTTTAGTGCCTATATAACCACCCACTTCTAGCCCTCATAATTAATTCATTCACAACTCAAATCATTCGTCCCACACAAATCAATCGACACATTCACACATACCCTTAAAAGTGCCAGCCGACACAATGTATCCCAAAAGTCATGCGATACTGTATGTCTCCAAATAGTTCAAATTTAATACGTCATGTGCATGTATGAATTATTTAATACACGCATGATGATGTGCATGTAGCTGTTGCATGCATGGTTTCTTTTCTCTATTTGCTATACAATCGGCAGAAAGCAAATAAACCCATGTAGGCTTGTTTCGACCGTATAAACTTAGAAACAAGAACATTATGTTTTGTTGTTTATTCGTAAAGTAACGACTAGCATTGCTGCGTATTTGTTTGACGTGTTGTGTGAGAAACCGTAGAGGTGGTAACTTAATCACTATGTTTCAAGATAAAGATTCTCTTTTAATTGACTTTAGTCATTAAACAAAATGATGGTATTTCTTACCCTATATGTGTGTTAATCTTATATATCAAACTAGATCCTGCGTACTCATAGTATAAGTGGTTTACTAGTTATTAAATCCCACCAAAAAGGAATTGTTGTAAGTGTTACATCTTGAAATCTATTTCTTATTATGTTTGTTGCTCCATGTCATATAATTCTGTAAATCAGAAAGAAAAAAGGTTCATACTCATACTCCCTACATTTAACAACAATGTTTGACTTCTTAAATGTATCATTATTGTTAAATCTGAACTTAGTTTTACTAAAAAGAATCATGCAAATAAAACTGGGATAGAAATAGTTGAAATGTTGAAAGAGTTGTGGTTAAGTTGATTATATATCATCAAAGTATTATATTTGACTTTAAAAAGTCAACATTGAAATATTGTTAATGCAAACACAACACTTCACAAGAACCGGTGCATTTGGAAAACCAATTATAACATAATAGTATTGCCATAACTCACTGAACTCATCACCTTCTTCTTTGATTCAGGGACTTCATTTACTCAGTTTCGTCTCAGTGATTGGTGAGTGTTTCTTTTTAGACTCAGGTTGAACATCTTGAATGTAATTGACTGAATGACTGTTCATTCATTGACTTTGAGTAATGTTTAAGAATATCTAACACTTAGAATATTTTTATTCAAATCCTAAGATGAAGATCATTGGGCACCGAATTGGCTTAATATTCCCGCCTTACCATTATATCCAATACTTTCTCTCTCATTTTTTCCACCAAGTTTTGGCGAGGCAAGTCCTCTCCGATTTCTTTGACCAGAACGTTGACCATGTTTAGTATTTGATTAGCCGTAATTACCCGTAACTAGTTATAGTGGTGACATGGCAATGTCTTTGGCGTGGACATGTTCTTGCTAAATAGTTTGGTTGACTTTGTTGACCACACATATGGTAAGGACCAGTCAAGGCCAATACTTTCCCTCTTATTTTTCTCGCCAAGTTTTTGGCGAGGACAAGTCCTCTCTGATTTCTTTGACCAAAACATTGACCATGTTTAGCATTTGATTAGCCGTAATTACCCGTAACTAATCATAGTGGTGACATGTCAATGTATTTGGCGTGGACGTGTTCCTGCCAAATAGTTTGGTTAAATTTGTTGACCACACATATGGCGAGGACCAGTCAAGGCCATTAACTATATAAATGTTGATAAATTGTTTACCTCTGCATGC
>BQNB010192198.1:0-11634 GCA_026074375.1 Tanacetum coccineum
TTGGATGACCTGCATTCATCGAGAGAGGAAGATGGAACATTGGAAACTATGGATCCCTAAGATTCACTGGGTTCCTTTTTGTTAGTAGATATAGATTTAAGAGCCTTAGATTTGCTAACGGGAACATTAGTTTTAGATTTTCTAGGCTTCCGTGAGTAAACCAAAGTTACGACAGATTTAGGTATTTCATTATCTAGAACAGTTGGTGTGGTAATCCTAGTTAAAGGGCACACATTTCCTACTATAGTGAAGGTTATCCAATATTTGTAAACACCTTTCTTGTTGGTTTCCAAACTTTTCTCTTTGAACTTTTCTTAATATATTTAGATTTTACACGAGCATTCACATTATTGATAAAATCAAGAACACACAAATCATGATTATCAGAAAGCATACAACCATTACACTTAACACATTTAAGTTTAGAATTCGCATTAAGCTTGGAATGCTGCACATTAGCAGTTCCTTTAGGTGCAACAACACAGTCTTTATTTTTCAAACTAGATTTAACTTTCCTAGGGTGGGCTTCTACTTTATTCTTTTGAGTACTACTTGGTGTTTGCTGAATCTTATCTTTCTTTGTATTGCCTGAAGGCTGTGATCCGCTAGCACTAGTAGATGGTTTTACTCTTGTAGAAGACAACATAGGTTTGTTAGAAACTAGGTTTGATGTTGAGGCTGTTTTTTTGATTGTGTTTCCTAAGGATGTGACTGGCTTAGTGAATCTAACTCTTTTGTCCTTGTTCTTTAGGGTCACAGCCACTAATTTTCCATCAGTATTGTTGATACTAGGGCAGGTTTTACTGATGTTTGTAAGCAACTCCTGAATTAGTTTAGCATACCTACAGGCAGATTCTAAGGAATGATCTAGTGGATATTTTAATTTAATCTGTTCAACTAGATCCCTAAGAACATTAGCTTCTTCCTGACTGTGCTTAATATAGGCAGAGTGAGCTATCTTTTTATTCAACAATCTAGAGGTTATTGGTTTCACATCAATCTTAAGCATCTCTGGATCAATAGTGTGTTTCGTAACAGCATTATCAACTAGAGCTTTTCCTTTAAGTTTCCTTAAATCATCCTTGAGAGTTGTAATTACCAAAACTTTTTCCTGAAGACTAGCATTTAAATCAGAGATTTCCACAGACTTTAGATTGGCTTGATTAATCAAATCATTATAGTGTTCTCTTGATCGAATACGTGCTGGTTTAATCGAGTCATAAAGTTGCTTATAGGTCTGATTCAAATGCTCATTCTCAGTAATAAGCTTTGACACCCTATGATCCAATTCAATATTTATTGTTTCAATCTCCTCTAAGTCCATTTTAATCTTATGCTCATTCATTTTTCCACTTAGAGATTTAATTCTCTCTTTTAACTTCTTTATGATCGTGTCTTTCTCTTGGGATTGAGCTTTCAATTCATTTAATTCAAACAATTGATCAAAACTTGGAGCACTTTGATTTGAAACAGAATTGTCCCTTTGAAAAATTTCCTGATTAAGTTGAGTATCAACTTCTAAAGAGATGCAATGTTTTTCAAGAATGGTAAAAAATTTAAACAGTTTATCATAAATCTCTTTATCAACGAAATCCTTTTTGTTGATAAGCTCAGTCTCAAGTTTGAGAGACTTTTCACATTCATGCACATTCACAGAAGCATTATCCACAGAAGAATTCATAATTATGTTCACAATATCTTTGTTAATGACTTGTATCAAGATTCGTTCATTTTCGTTCAAAACTTTATTCATTTTAACTTCAAATGTTTTTAACTCTAAATGATGTTATTCTACAGCCTGTTCCATTTGATGAAAGACATTTTGGACTTCAAAAAGTTCATCAATCAAATATTGATCGAATGTATGAAATAAGTCCTTCAGAGCTTTTACAAATGGAATTATTTCATCCCTAAAACAAGCTTTTATATGTTCGAACCCCCACGACTCCTCAGTGATGGTTGTGGCCGTGGTTCTTTCTTTGACAACCACGTCAAAACCAGCAAGATGGTGTTTAAGTTTCTTCAAACTCGTATTAACCATGCTGACTTTAGGAAGTTTTTTTGGAACCTCAACTTTGGTGAGTCTACTAGAAAGAGTGGGATCTAGAGAATTCACAGAATTCTAAGACCAAAAGGCTTGTTCAGCAGATAATTTAGTTTGTGGAACAAATCTTGTTTCAAAATCTTAAGAAAGTTGGTTAAGAACAGCATAATCGACTGGTGTAGTATTGACTTTCTTTTCTAACATCATAGGATCCTTTTGTTTTAAAAGAATTTTTGAATGACTCTCTTCAGCAAACATTCGGAGTTAGGAATCACAATAGCACTCGTATTCTTAATGACATTAACATCATAAAGCTTTGGTTCCAACTGCTGAGCTTTCTTTAGATAGAAAGGATTTTGAAAAGCTAGAGCTTGTTTAGTGGTATGATCATAGAAAAACTAAGGTTTCGTCAACATGTGAACAGTTTGTGCAGATTGATCTCTTTTAAAAACAATATTATCTAGCTGTTTGATCTTCTTTTCTAACGCAATCTCTCTATCGATGTTCCTAGATTCTTCTTTCTTAAAATCATTTTTGAGAAGAGTAACTGTTTGCATTAAAGATTCCTTTTCTTTTAAATGTTCAGAAAGAGTTTGTTTAAGATGATCAATCTCGACAGACTATGCACTTGAATCTGAAACGTTATTATTACTCTTTAAATTAACATTTTGTCCTTCTTTTAAAACTTTAACTTGTTCCTTATATCTTTCAAGCTCATCAGTTAAAGTATCATTGACACTCTTATTGTCCAAATTTATCTTAGTACAATTAACTACTTGGGTTTTTAGTTGTTCAATCACAGATAATATTAGTGCATCTTATTGTGCAGAAGAGTTAGATTTCTGAACAGCTACCTGTTGTAATTCAATCATATACTGAGAATAAGGAATGATATTGCTATCACTGGTTATTTCAGTCTCTGAATGGTTCACAACATTCGACTATTCAGAAGACGACATCGCCTGCACAGCTTGATTAATCAAATTATTATTCACATTTTCATGATTATGTACCTTAGCGAGAGCATCTGAACCATAATGAGATAAATTCGCCATGAGAGCAACTTTGGTAGTGTTAAGTTCATCACAATCAGAGTCATGTGCATCCAAATCATCGGCTTGATAAGCAGCATTATGGGTAATGACAGTCTGTATGGCTTGACCTTCTGCAATTCTTGGATCTGTCAAAACTGATAGTTCCTCCTCATATAGAATTTGACCATTTACTTGAGCTTGTACCAACAACACTTTATCCTTAAACCACAAATCATCTCGTTTCCTCTAAGGTTTAGTGCACTATTTAGACATGTGTCTTGCCCCTTTGCAGTTGTAGCAAATAACAGTCCTTTATTTCCCATAATTGCTTCTACTTGCTCCTGAAGTGTAGGTCCTTGTAGTACCCGCAACAAAATAAGTGTGTCTTCCCTGAATTGGTTGTAATGTCACTCTCCCATCATTAATGGTAGCTTGTTACCTAGGGTTTGATGAATTCCTCAGCTGGTTATTGGTAGTAGGATAGCGGGAAGTGACAACAGCAGTCAAGAAAGACATCATGTGATTGATGGAATCAATGGGATCATTACCTTTTTAGAACACTGGAACAATTAGACCTGAGTCTAGTTGGGGAAATTCAGATTGCTAGTTAACTATAGGAGCATATTCCAATTGAGGGATGGATGATGGTGGAGAATAAATGTTGTGATGAACTGATGATTGATAATTATTAGATGGATAAGTGATTGAAAGAGGTGTTGATGATTGATTATTTGAGTATTGTTGAGACTGATAAGGTGAACCATGCTGTAGAGACTGATATGGTGAAACTTGTGGCTGAAATTGAGATTTTTGGTATGAGTATTGATGAGTTGGATAAGAAGATTGTGTCATCTGATGGGTTGCAACCAAAGCAAGCGGATCTGAGTTGTGTTCATGCATTAAACAAACCTTATTTGCATGAAATTCATGTTGTCCCAAGTACGCATGAAGCTGATCAATGTTGGTTGCGTGCAAATCCCGAACCAGTTTGACATCTGTCACAAATTTGCTCCACTCAGGGGGAAGAGTATTCAAAAACTTGGTTTTCACATGAAATTTTTCAGTTTCATATTGTAGATGTTCATGTCGTTGAGTAGCAGTGAAAATCTCAAGTAGAAATCACATAGTGTTTCCCCCTTCTTATAAGCAAACTTATCGAATTCATCATAAAGCTTACACTTTCTTTCTTGTTTCGTCAATGAAGTTCCTTGCATGAGAAGTTAAATTCTTTCCCAAATTTCCTTGGCGACTTTATGATTGCTAACCAATGCATAGACCTCAGGTGGTAGTCCTTGGAGAATGATATTTGTTGCTTTGATATCACAATCAGCTTGAATTGCTTTCGTAGCAGATAACTCATAATATTTCTTTGGTCTTGTCACTCCATTTTCCTCAATTGAAGGCCAGATGAGTGGACCATTTTTAACGGATTCAAGGATCATTCGTCCATGTTGTCTATTCATCATGTATAGCTCCATTTTGTTTTTCCAAGAATCATACATATCTTTTTCCAACATAGGTGGACGATTGTCGGTACCCGCAAGAATTATTTTATCAGCAAGAGTCGTCATTAAGAAACTTGTATGTTAAAAGATTATTGTCGGATCAAACGGTGGTAGAAAGAAATTATGTTTGATTAAGTTGTCTTTTAAGTGTTTTAATTCTTGAAATTACACGGGATTTTACAATTCTTGACAAAACCGAGAAAACAAGTTAATGTTTCACGGGATTTTACAAGTCAAAGAAATAAACCGTATAATTTGTAAATTTGAGTTGCTCGGTTTTAATTAAACTTGACTAGTTTGGTGGTCTTTGAGAAATGACTAGTTCGGTTGTCTCAGAAAATGATTAGATCGATACTCACTGAAAATGAACTAGATCGGTTCTCACTGAAAATACTTAGATCGGTTCTCACTGAAAATAACTAGATCGGTACTCACTGAAAATAAACTAGATCGATTCTCATTGAAAATACTTATATCGGTTCTCAATGAAAATAACTAGATCGGTACTCACTGAAAATGAACTAGATCGGTTCTCACTGAAAATACTTAGGTCGGTTCACACTGAAATAGACTAGATTAGTTGACACTAAAATATAACTAGTTCAGTTCACACTGAAATAGATTAGATCGGTACTCACTGATATATAACTAGTTCGGTTCACACTGAAAAAGACTAGATCAGTACTTTCACGAAACCCACTTTTTCAAAACTCAAAAAGACACATTTTTGACGATTGTTTTTTGAAATTTTTTATACCAAAAGTGTTACTAAGCCTATAGGGACAAGAAAAATGAAAACTTTAAAGTTTTTAAGCTAAAAATTTTTAAATCAAGATTTGGACCTTTATAAAGCTAATGAACCCAAATGACACAAAATAAGAGATTTTTCTATGAATCTAAGCACACACACCTATATCTAAGGATATTAGATCAAAGCTACCTATGTATATGATCTTTTAGTGTGGAATAAAAGCTTAGAAAACAAGAAAAAAAATCAAAAATACACAACGAATGGTATTAAAAGAAAACTACACGAAAAACATTAACAAACACAATATCTAAACATACCACTTCATGGATCTTGATACCAATTGTAGACTAATCTAATAACATACTTGTAAAGAGGGAAAGAGGTTGTTTTAGAGGGAGAGTGGGTTGGATGAACACTTAGAGAGAGAAAGTAAACATAAGATAGAAAATGTAATATGTGTGAAAAATGAACAACCAACCACCTCTCCAAAGCATGGAGAGGTGTTTATATACTTACAATGGATCGTGGGCTTGGGCCTTCATGGGTTTATCCATGGGCTTTTAGCTAACTAGCCTAGTAAGTTTCAAAAATTAACTTAACGAGCTAACTACAGTTATCTATGGAAGTGACCGACACTTTCGTGTTCCTAACACACTTGGAGGAATAAGCTTGAATCACTTGGAAATAAATGCTTAAGATTAAATGATCAAAGGATTGTAGGTGATGTATAAACTGATTTTAGATATAAAAGAATGAGTGCAAAAGGTGAGAAAATGAGTGGGGAATAGTCTAGTATTTATAGGCAAGTTGAGGAGCGTTTTTGTCTGGCCGGCTCCCTTAATTCATGTGCTGGCCCCTTTATCACTAAGGGGGGCGCCCTTATAATTAAGGGGGCCGCCCAGGTCTGGATGCTCCCTTTTTTGTCTTTTGGAGGGGAGGTGTTTTCTGGAACATTTCTAGCCGTTTTTAGGTAGAAAATTTGAATTCAAAATATTTATTTTGATTAAAACATTTCTTTTAAATACAAAAATGTTTTGTATAAGTTTTAAAAGATGTTTGTTACATTTTATAAAAATGTAAGGTTTGAGAAAAATAAAAATTCCTTTGATCATAAAATAAATTAAACATTTATTTATTCATACCTTAAGTGATTTACGTCGGGTGCAAACTTCGTTGAAGCAGACTTGAGACGTCGAGAGATGTTGTCGTATGAATGCATTGATGATTTGTGATCACAAGTAACTTAAGCACTTTACGTTATGTGTTATAAGTTACATGTTTGTCATCAACAAAACACAAAGGGAATGTATGGATAAAATATCATAATATTTCTACCAACAAAATATAGAATTAATATATATTTTTCGATACTCTAGATTGAGTCAAATTAAATTAGGGAACGTGTTGATTACTTTTTAGGTTTTTATTTCTAGAGTCAAAGTAATCCTTGTTCCACATATGTTGTTTTCAAAACTTAAATTTTTTATATACTTGTAGTAATATTTTATTTTGTTGTTGTCTTGTTTCGGTGATAAATATGCCCCGAGCAATTGTTGGTGATACCTCCCGCACTAAATCCTATATCCCTAAAGTATCCAAAATACTCGGATTCTCTCTCGTCCTGGCTTAATTCTATAAACCAATAGAAAACCGTTGCATTCACGAGGGTCGAGTCGTGGATCAACTTTATTACAAATCCAATGGCATTGAGAGATTGTTCACCAACGTTCGCTTTAATTATCTTTTCGAGATCAACGAACCAATCGTTTCTCGATTCATTCTAGACTTTTATAGTCAAGTCAAAGTCCAAACCGATGAATACGAATATCTTCTAATCTCATTCATGATTCAACATGAATTTATCACTCGCACTCTCGCACAATTCGGTCAAATTCTCATAATTCCATATAATGGTCAAGCCGTCTTCACAAACTAATGGGACCTTGCATCTCTTGCATATTCTCAAGATACTGAGGGACCATATCATACCGATCTTCTTACTCCTGACGATATTCGTCGATTTCTCATTGGATCGTGTCTAGTTAAACCACACCATCAAAATACAAAATGTCACTCTCAATCCTAATCAAATTCTCACCAAAGAATTATGACAATACATGAAGTGTTAGGAAGAACTCATTCGTGAGAATGTGTTCGGACTAGGAGGCCACCAGGACCACCTTCCGGGTAGTCTTGCTCACATGTTTTATTGTATTGTTGTCGAAGAACAATATAATCTTGCTTATTTCTTTGTCAAACGAATTAAATGTGCTCGAGCTACTCCAACCGCTAATCTTCCTTACGACATGTTCTTGACTTGTCTCTATTGACACGTCATGGAACATTATCCACATCTTGACAATGTCATTTACAATGTCTTTGATCGAGTCATGCGTCCACTCGCTCTAAAACAAACCCGAAAACCCCAAAGTGATCGTGGAAAAGCCCGTCACTCTGTCTCATCAACATCCGCCCATCATAACTATGGATCTTCATCTCACTAAGGAGATGATGATGAGGATGATGGTGCTTCTACTGCTAGTACCCCATCTCCTATCACATATATAAATTCTCTTCAACCACTTAATTACCAACGATACAATATTCCCACTTCTTCTCAACAAGATGATGATCTTCTCTTTGAGCGTTAAACCGACTTGCTCAATCAAACACAACAAATGCATAAGGAACTTAGAGGTGGATTCAAATCATTTGGCACGGCATTGCGAGTAGTCTTCGGGAAGAAAAAGAAATGAAGATGTTGAATAATGATTTGCTTGGTAGAATAACATGTCTAGGACCTTGTGTGAATTTATGTTGATGTTTAATTACTTATGTGATGATAACCCAACTTAGTCAGAAGAATGTGAAATTGTTTAGCTTTCTTAGAACATCTAATTATTATGTGTTATTAGTATGATCTTTGTGTTTATCTTTATTTCATATATCCTTACAAATTGCATGCATATATGATATACTTGTTTCATGCACATATATGTTCACATGGGACTTGCTGCAAATTGATCATCAAAACAAAACATTTCTTATAAAATATTTGCAAAAACAAAATTTTTGGTCGACTGAAAAACATCAGATGGGCGGTCCCCTTATCATTAAGGGGGCCGACACCATAATTAAGTGGGTCGGCCATACAGTTAACGGGTTTTACTGTTTCTTTATGCTTTTTGACTCTCTTTTACCTAGCCTCAGCTATCCTTACCCAGAAAACTCAAACATATTTTAGAAATCCTTAAACTAATTTAAATTCATTCCATTTCCAAACTATTCTCTTCTAATAAATTCCCTTCAAATGTTTACCACCACTTCATCATCTTCTTCATCCATTATCAACCACCATAAACCTCCATGGCATCCACTAGAGCTTCCATTTCTAAAGCGTCCAAAAGACTAAAATTCAACATCATTCTACCAAAACAATTGTTTGTGGATTTAACTCAAGATGACACAAAAAACCCCATCACTTAAACATCAACTCCCATCACCTAGTGCTCCAAATGCACCTTCAAAAACACCATCAACTAAAAATACCTCTTCATCCTCCATTGACTACATACCCAAATCACCAACCTCCTTTACATCACCATCAACCAATGGTTACTTGAACTCACCAACATCTCCTCCTCCAAGAGTTCCTCCACCACCTCTAATTCAAGAGAGTGGATCAATGGACATCACTCTCACCCTTTCACCAATTACTCTACTTGATGTTCAATTTAATACTCCATCACCCTCTCCACCTCTCTTTGGTCATCCCATTCCTTGGAACCTTCTTAAAGCTCATGGAGATTCATGCTTGTGTTGCATTCACAACCGTACTCTCCTCTTTAGATTAAAAGATGAACTCCAATACATGTTTTCTTACATAAAACACATGCTTTCACAACCTCCCTTTCCAAACACTCCACCGCCATCAATCTCTTTAAACTAAACATACTTTATGATTAGTTTCTCATGTTTCAAATAATTTTTAACAATAACTTTTGCAAGCAAGTCCTATGGAATTCTAGGAATATTAGGACCTTTGTAGTTTAATCTTATGTATGTTGTATTAATATGCTTTAAGCATATTATTTCTATTTGATGTATGCATGATTGTGTTTTATACACAATTATTATGTTTAATGAATGGTCTTTAGTCTTATGTTTTAATTATGCACTTACTTTTTTAGTTGATATATTATATTTGTGGTTATTGATTTACACAAATTTCTTAACAATTGTCAAACATTATCAACATGTTTAAATATTTTTCTTTCCTTTGCTATATGTTAGAAACGTTGGTGTTGTTCTTCTAACTTGTTTTTGTAGCAAAGTAACCATAGCTTGATTCCTTGATGCCCTCGAACGAGGGGGAGCACTTATTCCGTCAACTTTACTCACATTTATCGACGAAACCTTTTTGATTCTACAAAAAGGGAGAGAAATAGAAATAAAAATCACTAAATACTTGTGGTATGTGTTTAATTACACACACCTTTTACCTTTAAAAACAAGTTAAAATAACCAAAAACGGACTTAAAATGCCAAAAATATGCTTGTTTTGCTAATTGTGTTGTGCAGGAACGGATATCTAAGAAAAGGACGAAAAACAAAGTCAAAACGACAAAATCGGACACGAAATGGAAAAGCGTGGAAAAGACAAAGCCCTGACAAATCCAAGGTCAAAAAGTGAAGAAAAATAAGTTTAGGGACCAAGTCTGCCAAGTCCCTAACTTATTTTATAAAGAAAAAGAAGAAAATACTCACAAGGGCCAAAACTGCCAATTGCCCAAAGATATACCACAAGGGTCAAGTCTGCCAAGTCCCTAAAGATGTAACTAACAAGGACCTTGGGTGTAATACCCTTTATAACTCTTAGGGGGTTGTTCTGCCAAGTTTCAAAACTTTCATATAACACAAGGACGTGTGATGCAACTAGTGATATAACCTTGAGGGACTAATCTTGACAAAACCCCAAACTTCACCCCTGGAGTTTAAATTACTGTATATCTTCTACACACCCTTTCCCGCCAAATCCCACAACCCTACATCCTGTCATTTTCAACCTCGTTGACTCCCCACATCCATCCAAAACCATCACTAACACTTACCCCACCCCCCACATGGATGTGCCAAGCTGGCAATCCAAATTCCCTCAAAAATTCATCAAAGGTTGTTATAACTCGGATTGGGCACCAAGGTAAATGAAGGGCCAGGATTTGTTTGAGTTTCCACTCTCACAACAAACACACAAGTCATTTTTGTGTCTACAAAGAAGCACAAGGGAAGAAGACAAGGAAAGGAACCCTAGCTTATTTTTGGCTATTTAAGCTATTGTAAGCCCCTTGAGGCAAATAGATAGTTTTAGAGTTAGTTTTTAATATAATTTTCTTTAAGTTCAGCTTTTAAGTTTTTAGTCCAACTTTTATGTACTTCTGTTTTAAAAGATTAATGAAAATTCAGTTTGCTTTTAATATTATGTTCTAAGTTACTTGCACTTCTTTAATATCATATCAGTTCTTAATATAAGCTCTTTAAAATCTGTTTTTAAACTTTAATCAAAAATTTAAGAAAAATTCAAAAAGAAAAAAAAACGGGTTACTGTTTGATCAAGCCATGGATGAATGAGCAAACTTGGAAGGCTCATTGGTTGCTTAGTCTAGCTTATTTATAAGCTTGGGTAGGTCTTAGAGCTTATTAGGTTTCACACAATCCTGTTTTGAGCAAGGATTAAAGGTATGACTTCTTTTTAAATTTTGCTTAAAAGTTACTGTAGCATTGCTTATTATGGTTTATTTTCAGCTTATCTATGTCCTTTTGTGCTTATTTGTGTTTATTTAAGCTTAAAAATGTCCTTTAGTTGCTCTTGTATCATTGCATTGTGATTTGCCAAAAACTGTCTAGATAAAGTATTTGTACTGTTAGCTTATAAGTTTTATTTTAAGTGCTTATTTCTCTTTGTTTTCTTTTCTTAGTGCCTATTATTGAATATTTAATACTTGTCTTCAAAAGTTTGAGCTTAACTCAGCTTTTATAAGTTTTAAAATTCGTTTTTAGAATATTAAGGGGTGTTTGGGTTAAGTCTAAAATGGGTCAAAAAGGGAATGACATGGGTTGTGGCCACTTGGCTAACCTTGGCTTAAGACTTTGAGCCCTTGTGAGTCTGTTTTCAAAAAGTTTTTGAGTTCAAAAGTTGTTTTTCAAGTTTTCTAAATTGTCCTTTAATACTGTGGGTTTTTAAAAGAGACCAAAGTGCTTATTTGCTTAAGCTATTGTAACCCTGAGTTTTAGCTTCAAAGT
>BQNB010192200.1:0-11634 GCA_026074375.1 Tanacetum coccineum
AAAAAATTAATAATAACTCCTCACTTTCCTTGGATTTCGTTCGGTGATTGAGAACACCAAAAAGTGATGAAAATGCAACCATCGTGCGTGGTTGTGCACTCCCAATATGGGGTTTGCCAGTGGCGCTACTTGAAGACTAAAAAAGGGTAGTGGTCTTCCCACAACTTAAAATACCATGTAAAAAAGTAGTTTATTCTTGTGATTTAGTATAAAATTTACTAGTTTGACCTTTTCAAAATAAATTTGTATATATTTTGACCCTCTCAAGAAAATCAATAAAGCTTCGTCATTGGGGTTCGCGCATGGTAAGCTCCACTACTTGGTGGTGCTTCATCACGATAGTGCTTAGAGGTCTAGGTACCATAACTTGGTAACACCAAGTTTTGAGCCGCCACTTCACTTTTCACTACATTCACATTCCACATCCAAAAAAATCCCAGGTAACCATAACTCAATAACATTACTTGTGGGACCAACTAATTTTATTTTTTATCATCACCATTTAACAACTAAATAAAATTCATTTCCATTCATTAAAAAATTAAAATTACAATTCCTAAAAAAAATAACAACTGGAAATAAATAAAAAAACATTCGAATTTTATTAAAAAAAAACTACTTCGTTTGAGTCGACTTCGTTTGTTCGAGGACTTACCATCGCATTTCGGCGGTAACTTGGCTTTAGATTTTGACTTTATTTTTTCCCAGATCCAAAAACGCCGTCTCCGTTCCAACAAATCCTTCGTGCTAAAGGCGACGAAACTCGACAACTCCTCCAAACTTATACAAATCGTCTCGCGTCTTTGTCCAATTCCGACGCCCTCAAACGCCTTTTCGGCGCCTCCCGTTTCTGCAGCCGAAGCTCGTGAGACACAAACTCACCGAATTGGGACGAGTGACTTCCCCCGGTGCTCGCCGATGTGTCGGATTTGAGGGTTTTTTTCCGGGCGTTGTTTGCCGGGGGGACGAGGTCTTGGATCGGCACCGAATATCTCGTCGGTGTTAACCGTTTCGTGAAAATCGCCCGTTTCTCTTGGTTTAAATCAACCGGTGCAACTTCAGGTGCGTCCCATTTTGCGTGTTGTCGCAAAATCGCCCAAGCTTTTTCGTGATTAAACGGTAAATTTCTATTCTCGTCTTGGTACATGCCCCGAGCCCGGCCCATCAAATCAACCTCACTCTCGCCACTTTTTTTCTACCGATGGCACCTTTTGTAGATTGCGTTGAACTTTTGGCAATGATGGTTCAAATTCGTCCATTTGCTTGTCAACATATCCTTGGTACGCTTTTGGAAATTTTTTCGATTGAATTCGTTCATAACCCGAATCCAAAACGTGTCCTTCGCTTGTGACCGCCCGACATTACGATCATCGGATACCACAACGAAACACTCGGCAAGTAACGTTTCCTCGTCCGAGGACCAACGTAAAGTAGTAACGTCACCCGTCGGTTCGGCCTCTTTTCTTTTTGATTCTTTGGCCGCGTGTTTAACTCGGGTTCTTTTGGGTTGGGAGTCGGTTTGTTGTGGAATTGAGTTTGAAGATTGGCTTTGTTGTTGTGGTGGATTTTGTTGTATGTTTTGGAAAGTTTATTGAAATGCAAGAAAAACTTTTTGTTGAGATTGAAGAAAAGCTTGTTGCTCGGGAGTCATCGGAGCTTGGCTACCAAAGCCGGGGAATTGAGAATTCGAGGTAGACTCAGAACCCATCGTTCCGGCGTTAAGGAGGTTTCCAAACGAGCATCATTGGGAAAGTCGGCCATTTTTTTTGGAAGGATGAAGATTGTTTTAGGATGAAGATTGAATGTATAGGTTGAGGATGAAGATTGTTGAGGATGAAATGAGATATATACATATTGGGTAAAAATATTTAGAAAAAATAAAAAAAAAAATTTGAAAAAACTAGCCGTTTGGGGTATTTTTTTAATTTTTTTTTAGAACTAGCCGTTACCGGCTGTCTTTAAACAAAATTTTTTTAAAAAAAAAACCGGCTAAAATAGCCATTTTCAAATTTTAAAACAATTTTTTTTAACAAAACAAGCCTCAACGAGGCGTTGGCGTGTCAACTCGGCCACCAACGCCGTCGTCCATTTCACGTCGACGGTACCGTAACGCCGGACCCAACGGCGTTACGGTACCCAACGCTCTGAGATTTGGGCGTGATATAAAAACAAAAAGGTAGCTTTTTATAGTAAGAAATTATTCCTTTCGTCTCGTCCCTCGACAAAAACACACAGTTAAAAAAAATACATTTATTACTACTTTTTTTTCCTTACTTTTTGACAGAATGACAATTTTACCCTTAACTAATTAATTAAAGTATTCTTTTAAATTTGTAATAATAATTTCAAACAAAGGTAATATAGTAAACTTGATCAAATTTTCTTATATATTTTTAGTAGTGGACAATTAAATTGGGACATAAAAAAAAACGTGGACAATAAAAATGGAACGAGAGGAGTAATTATTTTCAATCATGATTTACAATGAGTTTGTCATCATGAGATTGGAGTTTTAAATTTGAATATCTAGGTTTTCTTAAAGGTTTGGTTGATTAGTATTGTGTTTGAAAGACAGGTGTTATTTAAGATGGAAAAGGAAAAAAACGAAATCACTAAGCTATCTTTGTACGGCCGACACATGATTGGAGATAATTTCATTATGTTCCCGAGTTTAATGAGGAAAGAAGATGATGTATATGAGAAGATGAGGAGTGGAAAGAAGAAGGGGGGATTGCATTTTTTGTGTTCGCGAGTTAAGGAAAGGTTTCTCTGTAACAAAGACTAAACATGAAATCCAACTAAATCACATGGACTAATCGTGTAATTTACTAATGGTGTAATTAACTAAAATTATATGGTGCGTACTTGTAAGTTGTGGTTTCATTTTGGTACTTATAATCTCGTGCATCAACAATTTTTTGTATTACGATCAAATTAATTTATCCATTATCCGTATTCTTGTTTTTGACTTGTATACGCACATGTTTTTAAACACAGATTAGGTTGAAACAATGACTACAACTAATAATGATATTTTAACTATATTTGCTCGGGTTTGAAAATATGATTAAATTTGTTTATAAATCTTATTGTTTGAGTAGTATTATACTTTAATTTGATATTTAACATAATTCAAAATCATTGAATATAAATTTTTATATGTGTTATACTTAATCTCGTACGTATACTCAATAACATGTAAACGCACGTTGTTGATGTTATTATTCCTACGATCAATTTACTACAACAATAGTAGTAGTTTTTTATTAAAAAAAGTTTAAAGTATATGGGTTTTTGTAAAATATAAATAAAATCAACAGTACATAATTCAGTCTTCTACGGGTTATGGAGGAGGTTAGATGTAAACAGCTTTACCCGTACTCGAAGGTAGAGAGGTTGCTTTCATAGGATCTCTGATCTTGCAGGAAGTGAGGATCAATGTTACCCTTGCCCCTTTTGTGAGTTTTGAATGTTCTAATTTAGTCCGTTGACTATTTGACTTTTGTCAATTTTGTTAGAACTTCTATCGTGTTGACGGTGGTGAATTTATGCGATTGAGGTATTTTGTGTTATATGGTGTATAATAATCATTTTAGAGGGTATTATTGTGCTATTTATGTTCCGGGTGGTTTGACCCGTGAATTTATGAGAAATGCCGAAAACGAGTCCTGACGCGTCCATTAATGTTCAAATGGGTTTTTGGGAAATAAAACGTGAAAATATATCGTGTAAATACTCCAAGTTATTGGAAAAATATTTATAAGATGAATAAAAATGCTAAGTAACTTCGAGAAATATTTTACGATCACGGATTTTGAGTTTAAAGTGAACCCGACATGAAAAGAAGGCATCCCGAACCCCTAGGATTCCTTTGCCGCGGGTTCAAGAGAAGGGGGAGACAAGAAGGCTTGGTTTTAGGAACCATGGTCCTTCCTTGGTACACATTTTTGTTTTTCATTCATTTGTTTCTATCCCCTTCACACATACATCTCAAAATATTTCACACACTCATCTTTTTCTTTCTCCTTTGTTCGTCTGACCTCCCACACACACATACAAATATATTTTTGATTTTCAACCAAGAACATGGTGGTTTAGAGTATCTCCGGGTTGATTATAGTGTTCTGGTTAACATTTAAACAACGTTTGAGTTGTTTGGTTCGTGTTGATCTTGTTCAAAAGTGACGATTTTTGTAAGTCATCTTATTTCAAATATTTTTGTACTTTTGAATACCTTATGATGCATAGATGTTAGTTGTACAAGTTGATCGTCGTAGAAATCAAAACTTGAAAATGAAATGAATAATAATAAGGTGTGTTTGGTTCGAAAATAAAAGAAAAGGAAAAGAGGTTTTGTTAGTTTTGGTGTCGTGGTCGTGATGGTTGAAAAACATTTGTTTCTAATTAGCTTATTTTGGATAATAGCTTATTTAGCTTATTTATAAGCACTTTTCGGCTTATTTTAGGCTTATGGTGGTTCAAAGACCACAAGGAAGCAAGTATATGTATTTTTGGTTATTACCCTAGTATGTCGTATTTTTGTGGACTATTATTATAGCTTATGGTGATAACCAAATATGATACGTAGCTTATTAGCTTATTTTTAAGCTTATGAAATGGGTTTTGGAGCTATTGGGATCACGACCCAATAAGCCGTGGCTTATTGAGTGCTTATTGTGGTCCGGGTTACTTTGTTACTTATTGTTTGGGCTTATTTTCACTAATGGGCTTTAATATTGGGCCCAAAACATATTATATATATGTAAATCTCTTAATGAATCCTTATTGGGCCTTAAAACCCAATAAGCATTAACTAGTCATTTTGAGTGTTTTGACGGACTTTCAAAAAATGAAGTATACTTATAAAGTGTTATTGAAAGTCGTTTTGAGAAACGGGATTTGAAAATAGTTACGAAATGTGATTTTGAGATTTTGTCGGAAAATGTTGAAAATGTGAAAAGGTTGAAATTGAGGTTTAAAAACCTTGGAAAACGTTACGTAAACGTATGGGTCATGTCGAAATTGCGTAAAAAGTCTATACTTAGAATCTTTACTCAAAATACGATTTTTCATTTAAATAATAAAATATTATTATTTTATTATTTTAATAAGTCGACTAAAAGACGAAAAAATATAATTTTTCACGGAACTTCCCTAAAATGTTTAACGTAAATAAACGTTTCATTTCGTATAGTATAAATGGAATATTTATGGTAACTAAGTGTACCGAATGGACTTATCGGAGTATATTTACAAGTATTTATTACAAGAATTTACTTACTTTACTTACCTATTTTACTTAAATAGTATAAGTATATTATACCGAGAGATGAGTTGGGATATGGTATCGTTTGAAGTTAAGTCGTCAACCATCACACCACTAAAACGTTAAAAAAAACCGTACAACATGCGTCTAACCTATATGCATCAAACCTGAAAACTGTTTTGGAAATGATTGTCTAGGTGGAACATTAATTGGACTAGGTCGTGTTCGGATGTCGTTGCATTTGCTTGTGTGATTTTGAGTTGGCTGGTTGAGACCTTTGCTTGAGGTGACTTCTCGTAGCCCCACTTTTTAAATCTTTTTCGTTGGGGGAAAATGATACTCAAATGTGTTTTGAACTGTGTGAAATGTGATTTTGTTTTTGGGACAATTTATGTGCTTATGACTGCTAAGTGAATAATATGTGTTGGTACGATATGATGTGTGGAACTTTCTGTGTGAAACTTCGCCCTATATATAGCTCCAGCTGGTAGGCTTTAGGTGCGGTAAGACATTTGGGGTTGCGATCCTAAGAGCGGTGGTACACGATGGTGATAAGACTAGCGGGGATGCTAGGTCTTGGTACATGATTAGCGAGGATGCTAAGTCATGGGTTTGTGATTGTTTGCATATATTCACTGTCATATAGCACAATTGTCCAACTGTTTGAGATATTGGCACAACGACTGGGTTTCCTTTAAACCTACGAGCTCACCAACATTATTGTTGACGTTTTCGAGTATCATTTTCAGGTGAAGAGAATGATCGTTAAGGTTGAGATGTGTGATAGCAGACTTTAAGTATATCTTGTATGGATCATGTTTGAGAAGTCTTGCTTTTGAAGTATGTTATGGATTTGTTTTCTTGAGGATTAATGTTTAAGATTTGTATGGACCCCTGCGTGGGCAAGTGGATTTGTAAGCGACTATTTATTGTGTTCTTCGATGGGACATCACTCAAAGTTATTGAAGTTGATGATCATCATGTCACTTTCGTTTATGCATTTTAGATTTCTCTATTTTGTATCTTGTGTTGTGATTGATCATTTTGTTGCATCCCCGTGTTTCCGCCTATGTCGGGGTATGACAGATTGGTAATCAGAGCCAAGGTTATAGAGAACTAGGTGGTTTGACCTAGACTATAACCTAGGAACCTTCATATAGTTGCATAATAGGATCCATGTGTGCCTATTACTTACCTTGCGCATATGTATCGTCTATCGTTTATTGTATTAGTTAAGTCAGTCATTGAAATATGTGAGCCTAATACTGGGTACGACTGGGAAAGGATATGGGTATAAATACGGTGGCCAACGTAGTTATAAACGTATCACGACTCACGCGTATTTAGTATTATTGTTCACACAAATCGGTGTTGACACCTTAGGACCGTATTATGTGTATCATAGTATATTAAGTTATACTATATATATGGTAACCTTCCCGCCTACCTAACGTTGCCCATGTTCTCCCTCGTGTGGATAATGCCGACAAGGGTGATGACCCGAACTGCTGGCCGGCCTGCTGCCGCACCACGAGGTGGGGGAACGGGTGGACGAGTTGGTAGAGAAGGTAGAAGAGTGAGAGAGCCTAGGAGGAGAAAAGTTGAACCAACTAGTAAACCTAAGGGTCAAGGATATGACCAAGGTGTTGAAGTTAATGATGGTGTAGATGGAGTCCCCGACTTCTCCACGATCATTGCCCAGCAATTACAGAACCTTCTACCTACCATGTTGGCTCAGGTAGGCAACCAAGGTAGCAATCAGGGAGATAATAAGAACCAAAGCGGCACTGCCATCAATGACAACATCCAGGGCGATGTTAGGAATGTCATTGAGAACAACGACCGTAGGGGTTGTACCTATAAGGAGTTCTTAGCTTGTAACCCAAAAAAATATGATGGTAAGGGAGGTGCTATAGCGTATACCCGTTGGATTGAGAAGATGGAGTCAGTTCAGGAGATGAGTGGGTGTAGGGATAATCAAAAAGTGAAGTACAGTGCTGGATCATTTGTGGTAAGGCTTTTACGTGGTGGAACTCTCATATACACACACGAAGTCGAGAGGCCGCTGTAGGTATGTCATGGGATAACTTTAAGGTATTGATGAGGGAAGAGTTTTGTCCTAGTAATGAAATGCATAAGTTAGAAACTAAGTTATGGAATCACGCCATGGTTGGGGCCGACCATGCTGTGTAACTGATAGGTTCCATGAGTTGGTTAGGTTAGTTCCTCATTTAGTAACTGTAACAACCGGCAATTTTCAGAACTTTAAATGACTATTTTACCCTTTGACTTTTTTGGGTTCCTACTTGACTTTTTGACATTTTGACCTTTTACTGTCGCATAAAAACGATTACCGACTAGCCGGTAAATTTCTGAAACATATTTAAATAATTAATCATATTTATTATTATATATCTCTCATTCACAAATTTATTTTTCTAACTTATTTGAAACGAAAACGAGAAAATATCTCACAAATTGTGAAAACCGCACACAACGCGTACCGGCACGGTAATAATTAAATTATTTTTAATTATCAAAATTTATTTAATAAAAATATTTAATAAATTATTTTTGCATTTTATTCAAAAACGTTTGTTAAAAACGCGAATATTCGAGTCAAAGTTTTATTTTTACGGACAAAGCATGCCCGTGATTGTGGAGAACGTTTAAGCCTCTAGGATATATTTTACAAATATCATTGATACGAATTAGCACAACGGAATTAATCAAAGAACACAATGATATTAAATAAGGTTTTACTATTAAACACCAAACCCCAATATTATTTGATCAAGATAATACGGTTACCTACTATAATAGGGATCAAAAGATCCTTGAGGCTACGCTATCTATTAACTACTATCTAAATGTGTACACACACACGTTTTTCTAGACTCTCATTGGGAGAGTTCTATGTTTACTGGATACTAAAACTATGTGTCTATGATCTCTTTATATAGAGAGATCATGACTTACAAAGGAAGTTAACATAAAGATATAAACAAGTAAATCTTTTAAACATTAAGAAATATCTTTTGTTATCTTTATCTTCTTAAGGAGATCTTCATCTTTTGATATCTTTGACCAAATCTTCCATAATTTTCCACCAGCTTGTAGAATCCCAATCTGCTAGATTTAGTCCTTATGTTTTATTCTTTTATTTATTTTGTCTCATCAAATCTAAAATCCCAACAATATTCCCCTATTTGATGATGACAAAACAAACAAAGTCGTGTACGAACTTCATCATAAAGCCAAAGCTTCCCCTGAAGTTGAGATGTGATCATCTCCCTGAATGAAACAAAACTTCCTCTTAAGTAGATTTCCTTTGTACCATGCCACACCAAGGATCTATAAGTTGTCAATTGTACCTGTTAACATCTTCTTTCCTTTTTTGTAATAATCCAATAGGGGACTTGTGAATATAAGCAACTTTGATCTTGACCAACTAGTAGTAGTAATAATGATTAGCAGTAATAAAAACCTTTACCTCAATGATGCATGTAAATGTGACAACTGAGATTTTAGCGGGTTAGTTAAAGCCTGTATAATTCAGTTTATGTGTGTCATTATGTGTTTTATATGTGTATGAGTGGTATGTGCTTAATTACACATACTTTTTACCTAATAAAACAACCCCAAATGACCAAAAATGGACATAAAATGCCAAATATATGCTTGTTTTGCTATATATACTGTGCAGGTACCGGATATTCACTAAAGGACAAAAATGAAGCCAAAGCCGACAAAACCGAGCACGGGATTGGAAAATGTGTGAAAAAGTTAAAAGTCAAAGTCAAAAGTCAACAAGTCAAAGACGAAGCCGAACAAGAAGAATTCAATGGGCCAGGTCAATCCATTAAGCTTATTGTATAAAAACTTATAAGTCTTATAAGTTTTAAAACCCTTAAAACCCAAAACCTTAAACCGGCCCAAACAAAAGCCCAAACCATACACCCTTTACCCATATTACCCATTAACAATGTTAGTCCTTACACCAATTTAGACCCTAACACTACTAACCCCCGTTACCCCCAAGTATTCCAAACCCAGGCAAAAACAAATTTTCCCGCCAACATCCATCCCTTTTACCTCTCCCCTGCACCCCGACAAACATGCCATTATTCATCCCTCTTCCCCAAACCTATCATTCTCACAAACCCCACACCACAAACAAACAATTCCACCTTGGCAATCCCTAAAATTCTTATTGGGTGATGATTTGAAGACAAAAATGAAGGGCTGTGATGAATTGACTTGGTGAACAAGATTTTTGGATGGCTATGATTATGGATTTGAAGCCCTCACACAAGAAACACAACTAACACACCCCAAGCTTGGTGAACAGCTTATAAATGGGGCTTATTTTCGACATTTGAACTTATGTAATTTTAGGAGTAGTGTAGCTTTATTTTTTAGTCTTATTTACTGCTTTTCTTACTTTAAATTGTACTTTACTTTTCAAAGCAATGTAATTTTTAAGTTTTAATGAAATTCAAGTTTTAAGTTTTAAAATTCTGTCATTTTTAATCATGTCTTTACTTAAATGCATTTAAGCTTAATTTATGTTCTAAAGCCATTTTCATAAGCTAATTAGCTCAATTACTCATGTCTAACTCAGTTAAACTTTTTCAAAATCTTAACTAAGTTTTTGCTCAAAAATCACCTCAAAAAGCTAACTTGGATGATAAGCTTACAAGGGAAGAGCTTATGGGTATTTACAGCTTATTGTATAAGCTGAGCTTGTAGACAAAGCTCTAAAGAGCCTTTTTGTTCTTGTTTTGTGCAAAGGACCAAGTAAGTCTTCATTTTCCATTTTTAGCTTATTTACTGTTTCTTAGCTTATTACTGCTTATGTCTGCTTATTTATGCTTATTTATGTTGTTTAATGCTTATGTATGCTTGCTTAATGTTTTAATCTTCTTTGCTTAAGCTTTTCATTAAAACTGCCAATTTTAGTCTTTAATACTACTTAATCTAGTTTGCTTATTTTTATTGCTTAATTTTATGTTCTAATTGCTTAAATGTCTTTATTATACCATATGCTTAAACTGTTTTTGGTTTTCACAAGTTTTCTTAAGCTGTTTTAAGCTTAAAATGGTTTTTCAGATCCTTAAGGAGTGTTTGGGTCAAGGATTCAAAATGGGTCAAATGAGGGTTATGCTGCACTTTGGTCTTTTAGTCAATTTCCATAAGCTTAAATTTAGTCTTTAAGTCAGTTTTTATAAGTTTTTATAGTTTAAATTTAAAAATTTAGGTTCAATATAGCTTTAGATTAAAACTGTGAAATTTTAGTTTGATAGAATAGCTTATTTTGCCTAGACCTTTAATAACAGGTATTGGTGTTCAATTCATGCTTGTTTAGAGTCCTTAAGACAGTAGAAAAGGGTTAGAATAGGAATGCAATTGTCAACTTTGTTTAGGTCCAAATCTGTCAAAGCCTCTAAGCCTTATTTCAAAGTTAAAAGTTCAATTTTCAAGTGCAAATTAGAATATGTTAAGTTTTATTTTAGGATCTTAGTTTGTTAGTATAAGCTTATTAGACATCAATCTTCATCTGTTTTTAGTTTTTAAGTTTTAAAAGTAGCTTATACTAGCTTATTTTTAGGGCTGCAAAAGCCAAATTGTCTTTTACAAAAACTTAAAAAGAAACCAAAAAGATAGGATTTTAGTGTAAACAACTTTTTCACTTAGCTTTTTCTTTGCTTATTTGATTTTCAAAATGCTTTTTGATTGTTGATTTAGATAGCTTGTTGTATAAGCTTTATAGTGTTATAAGTCATTAAGCCATAAGGATCCATTTTCTAGCTTAAAAATAAGCTAGAAAGTGCCCTTGTTGGCTGTTTTAGTAGTTTTTAGCCATAGTTGCTTATTTGCTTTTCTGAGCTTATTTGCTTATTGGATTTGCTTTAGTTGTTTTTAGATTTGCTTATTAGGATAGGTTTAAGCCCTGTTAGCTTACTTAGTTTAGGACAGAGCTTATTCAAGCTTATGAGCTTTTTCAGTTTAGAATTCTAAGTTAAAAGGCTTTGTAAGTAATTTTGTCATTTTAGCTTAGTTTTAGCTCATTTTATTTGCTTATTTCTGTTCCATAGTGCTTTTTTAGTTATAGGTGTTAAGCTGTTTTAGCTTATTTTGCTTTTCCTTTAGCTTATTAAGCCCAAAAAGCCAAAACAGTTAGCCTTTTAGTTTTTTTTAGCTTTTAAGTAATCTGTCACCCTTTTAGAGCTTATTTATAGCTTATTTTAGGTTTTTATAAAAAGTTATTTCACAAAAAGTCCTTATTTTAGCTTATTAAAAGCTTTTGCAAAAAGAAATTTTCAAAAATAAAAACTAGGGAAATTGGGAAGTCATGGGTGAGCAAG
>BQNB010192202.1:0-11633 GCA_026074375.1 Tanacetum coccineum
TTCACAAATTTGACACATATACTTTTATGTGTTTTTTTTCTCGTCATATTTCTCCATCACAAATTTTTAATTTTGACCAAATCGATTTAATTTTGACTTTTTATTGACCAATAAGATTACACGATTTTGCCTACGTGGCAAAATCAAGCGTTCTGATTGGTCTAATTTTTAAATTCATATGATTCAATTTGATGGAAAACTCCGAAATAATGTAATTCTTTTATTATATAAAAGATATTGTTTAATCTTTAAATCCTCAAACTTTTATCATTTTTCTTTGTATCACATAAGTTTTATTCTTACAATGACTACAAATTACTAACGTAAGTGTTACATTAAGGGTCACACAAAAACTATGCGCAAGTATAATTATTTGTTGCTATACGCCATCGCTTTGCATGGATATTCGTCTAGTCCTATTGATATAGTGTTAAATTAAGGACGGCAGCTGAAGTGTACAAAAAAACAATGGTTACACATTTTGGTAACTTTTTAAAAGTAGGTTACTAATGTTAATACTTTTTGAAGTAGGTTACTTATAGTAACACAAAATAAAAAGTATGTTACTTATTTATAGCTTTTTTGTCCTTTAAATTGAAGAGAGTTTATATTTAATTACAATGTGGTTTGTATTTTGTAATATTGTTTGGGCCCCTAATAAGGAAAAATTAAGGTGTCATAATTTGTATGTGTAGTTAGTTAACTATGGTAGGTATTGAAGGTACTTTTTTTTCAGGAAAAAATGAAAAAAAAATCAAAGCTTTTTGGCAATTAATATTTTATTGATCATCAAGGGTAAGTTAGTAATTTCATGTTGTTGAATGTTCAACAATTTTAATAATAGTCTTCATGCATATGCATATATGTAGTACTAGATGAGCACCCGTGCATAACAACGAGATTTTATAACGACACATAATTGTAGTGATGAAAAAAGGTTATGTGTTATAAACCAAAAATAATAAAAGTTTGAGGATTTGGGGATTAAACACTATTTAAACTGAATAAAATAGAATCTATATATAGTTATTTTATTTTTTCAACATTCAACAATAGGGTGTAAACCCTTTATATATAGTATTGCCGTATAGATATAGATAGATATAACCAATTATATGTTATCTTTTTTACTCACAAAACGTCAGTTTGGTAACAAATAAATACATGACCTTTTAACAAACATGTGTACATCACGCATGTAGTGAACTGTATGTTTAATGTTGAAGGAACAATATGTATGTCTCGAATTTGTGTCTAATGATTCTTAAGAAGATAGTGCCATTTGACAAGAATAATACAAGCGGGGTGATCAAGAAAATTAGTCGTTGCTTGACACTACGTATGTAATTATATATCTCCAATGTTATTTTATCGTTAAAAATATTATTTTATGCAACGCATTGTATTAAATCCACACAATGACTTGACAAGTGTGTTGGTCAAATCAAATTGCATTGTAATTTCTCTTTCTTCTTGCTTACCCTCCACATTTTCTTGACAAATCATTGTGTGGATATTATTTTGTAAAGTTTTGGTGGATGTAGCATTTCTCTTGCGCAAAGTGGCAATATCAAATATTTTTTTGATTTAAGAATAATTTCTTACTCCAAGAGTTGGGAAAGATTAAGAGTATGTCTAGATGCATAGTAATGTTGTGACCTCACTTTTGCTATGTGAATCCGACCTTTACAGTCATGCCTTTTGGACTCAATAATGCTCCCTCAACATTCCGGTCACTAATTAATTCAGCGTTCAAGGAGTTTTTGAGGAAGTTCACTTTAGTCTTTTTTTTATGACACCCTAGTATATAGTGACAGTTTGGAAGCACAGGTAAGCCATCTCTCAGACAGATCTTGACATTTCGGAAAAAAATTATTTGTTTACTAAACAAAGCAAGTGTACTTTTGTTGCATCAAGTGTTGATTATTTGGGGCTTATTATTTCAGATAAATGGGTGGCTACTAATCCTTCTAAGATACAAGCAATGAAAGAGTGACCTATACCGGACACCGTCAAACAGCTTAGAGGGTTACTTGGCTTGACTAGTTACTATAGAAGGTTCATAAAAAACTATGCAATTGTGAGTCAACCCCTAACTGCTTAGTTAAGAAACAATGCTTTCATGTTGAATGAGTTTGTACAAAGGGTATTTGTGGCATTAAAGTAAGCCATGACACAGGCACCTATGTCTTTGCCAAACTTTCAAAACGTTTTCATCGTGGAAACTGCATCTGGGGTAGGGATTGGAGCAGTTTTGCAACAAGAAGGGCATCACATTGCTTTCCTAAGCAAAAAACTGTCACCTAAGTATCAAGCACTTTCAACTTATGAGAAGGCCTTTTTAGCAATTTTAATGGCTTTGGAGCAATGGAAAGGTTATTTGCTTGAAAGACACTTTAAAATCAAGAGAGACCATTTCAGTTTCAAGTACCTATTGAACCACATATTAACTACTCCATTCCAAGCTAAATGGCTATGTAAAATGTTGGGCTATGATTATGAAATCACTTGTAAGAAAGGAAGTGAAAATGTGGTAGCAGATGTTATATCAAGAATTTCAAATGGGATACAATTAAATGCCTTGGTTCTCACTTCAGTTACCTATGATTTGCTACAACAAGTGAAGGAAAGTTGTCTGACTCAGCCTTGAAGGTGAACATACAACAAATACAAGAAACACAAATACTATTTGGTGGCTGGTTTATTGAGAAGAAAAGAGAAGTTGGTGGTGGGTGATGATTTGCAGCTGAGAACTACCATCATCCAACACTCTGATGGTATGGGGGGGCCACTACTACAGTGACTGTGCAGACTTGGTAGTATGTTTTATTGGAAGGGAATACATAAGATGGTAAAACATTTTGTTAGGGAGTGTGGCACCTGCTCATGACATAAGCCTTTAAACGGCAATTTTTTTCACACCCTATACCACCTATCTCACAAGACAGAAGCCTGATTTGGCTACATGCATGTGCCTATTGCGGCCTTTGCTAATACCAAAAAATACATGGAGTTATAAGTCCATAGATTTTATTGAAAAGCTATCTAATTCAGAGGGAAAACAATTATTTTTGTGGTGGTGGATAAGCTAAGCAAGTATACCTAATTTATTACCCTGCAACACCCTTAATTGCTAGCACAGTGGCACAAGCCTTCATTGATAATGTGTACAGACTACATGGTATGGTTGAACTGAGTCTATAGTCAGGGACAAGTATTTTTGAGTCATTGTTGGCCATCCTTATTCAAAATGTTGAAGGTGCGGCTAAAGTTGTTTATTTCTAACCATCCTCAAAATGATGGTTAAGCAGAATTAGTCAACTAGCGTTTGGAATGTTTCCTATGTGGCTTCCTATGGCTGAGTTATGGAATAACATAAATTTTCACACCTCCATAAACACCACACCCTTTAAAGCATTGTATGGCAAAACACCCCTTTTGAATATTCCTTATGTGGGTGGTGAAAGTGTAGTGGACAACATTGCAGGTTAGGGAAGAATCTCTTAAAATGTTGAAATTTCACTTGAAAAGAACTAAAGATAGAATGTTCAATCAAGCCAACAAGCACATAAGTGATAGAGTTTTTAAGTGGGAATGTGGGTTTACTTAAAGGTTCAGAATCACAGGCAAGTGACCATTAGAAATGAGCAACAGCACAAGTTATCATCCAAGTATTATGGACCCTTCATGATTTTAGAAATAGTTGGATCAGTTGCTTATAAACTAGAGTTGCCACCAACTAGTCAAGTTCGCCCAATTTTTCATGTCTCATAGTTGAAATTGTGCAAGGGGAGTTAAAAAAAAAGGGAATTCTACCCCCATTGTGGTCCAAATGGGTCACTGAATGCTGAACCAATTGCTATTTTGGACAGAAGATTGGTAAAAGTGAATAACAAGGCAGTCTCTTATGTTCTAGTGAAATGGTCTAACCAAACTAATGAAGATGCAAATTGGGAGCTTTACAGTGACTTGATTCTGAGGAGGTACCCAGAGTTTGAAAGCCATTCTTGAGGACAAGAATTATTTGAAGCGAAAAGAATTGTTACAAGTTGAAAGTAAAAAAGAGCTGAAATGTCATAATTACAAAAGTTGAGGAACTTAAGTGAAAATATTCAGACGGTTGTTATGTACTTGGCGCCAAAAACTGTTAGAACTCATTGTAAGCCTATAAAAAGCATGACCCTTTCATTTCTCATTTCTCATGTAAAGTTTGTATCATTTTTTTCCCTGTAAATCATTCTCTTGTAAAACAATATTAATCCAATAACAAATCCTTTTTGAATCTTGTTTCTTACTTATAGATTCCTAATTCGTTTGTGTAATTGAATAGGATTTTTCATTTCTTAATTGATTTGTAAATACATTGTTTAGCAACTGTATTTTTCAATCAAAAAGACAATGTTGTTCTATTATTGTGAGGTGATTTTCACTCCTATACTTCAATCAGCATCATATTTAATTTACCATAATAAACTGTGAGTAGAAGATTTTGGATTACCTTCAACTTCTTCTTTAATGATAAACCTTCAACTTTAACAGCACCTTTGGATTGTTTCTTCAATATCGGTTGTAACAAATACAATGGTAAATAATTAGAGATGGAACTTGTCTACATGATTAAAAGCATTAAATGAACTTAAGCTCTGCTATTTTAGAGTTCCCTTAATTTGTGATCAAATTTATTATATCTTATACAAAAATAAATGTATTTAAAGAAACAAATACCTTCCATCAATACTTGTAACTAGGGGTGTAAAAAAAAACTGACCCGACCCGAACTTGACCCGCGGGTCGCGTTACTCGGGCCAATAATTTTATACGGGTTATTCGGTTCAATCAGAGTAACACGAATTCTAAATAGGATCAGGTATCCTATTGAAAATGTTTAGCCAACTCAAGTTCGGGTCGACCCGATTGACCAATTAAAGGGTTTTTTTGATTTTTTTTAAATACCGACTTTTATAAACTATCTATTTAAATGAGTACAAATAGGCAATTTAGTTGCATTTTACTCATATTCGGGTTGACCCGAACCCGAATGAACCCGACTCGAGTGTATCCGACCCGAATTGATCCGAACCCAACTAACTCGAATACAAATAAATTCAGGTTCGAGTATGTTATTCTTAGCCCTCACCCGACTTTGACCCGACCGGATTAACATCCCTACTTGTAACCATGTGAAACTATGACAAAAGTTATAATACTCCTTTGCTAAAAGTAGTTCAAAAGTGCATTTTTAGTACACAGTACAAAAGAAACAGACTGTTTTATTCAAGCAATTAGACGGATAAAAAAGGACATGATGTGCTTACCAGATCATGTTCTCGTTGACGTTTTAATGCTTCTCCAAGTTTTGCGACAACCTGATCTATATTTGGACGTTGTGGTCGTTTTTTCTTTAAGCAGCTATATGCTATCTCCGTGAAGAGATCAAATGATCGTTGAGCCATCTGTTTTCGTAGATCAGGATCAATTATATCACCTAGTGTAAATTTGTCATAATGGGATTTGGCTAATCGGGCTAACAACTCATCATTTGGACTATGTATGTACTGATCAAGTCTTTTCATGGTATATAGCGGATTAAAAGGCTGTTCCTTAGAGGAGGAATCGACTGATGAAGGCGACAAATGTGTTTGTTCTGGTACCTCGGTATGTGGATCATGTTGAGCCACCGGTTCAGTTTGATCAGCAACAATTTGAATAGAAGGTTGCTCATGCTTGGAGGAATCTCGTGTTGATATCATTGGTGGTTGTTTGCCATAACGAAATGGGTTCCTTAAAACACAACGAGGAAAGGCAAAAGTTTTTGTTAGTAGTGTGAAAGATGTAAGAAGTATTAAAAACAATATAATGTCAGTATCATGAGTGTTGACTTAATTAAGCTAGCTAGTATTGTCAAATTTTAGTACCATCCTCTAAAGGAAGTTGCAATAATGGTGATTGCCCCTAAGATTCTGATTTTGTTAAGAAAAGTTGAACTTGTGTGACTGCTCAAGTCCTCGGTTGCACATTTTTCAGGAATAAATGCTCTCCTTCCACACAAGACTTCAAACAATACAACGCCGAGGGAGTAAACATCTGATTTGTGACTCACAAATCCAGTCTTTTTATACATTGGGTCGACATACCCTATCGTGCCAATATCGTCTTTAGCAAAGAGAGCACGATGCCTTCGAGCTTTTGCATGATTCAAGGAGATTTCGAAACCATACAACTTTGGTTTCCAGTTTTTGTTCAATAAAATTTTTGAGCTTTTGATGTTACGATGTACAACACTCAAATCACTTAGATCGTGATAATGGATGTATTTCAAGGCACGCGCAACATCAACACATGTCTGCAAACGTTGCATCCATGTGAGAGTCGGGTCACTTAGATATTTGTCGAGACTTCCATTGGCCTCATATTCGTTTATGATGATCTTTTCATCATTCTCGTCACAAAAGCCAATTATTTCGACAACATTTTCATGTTTAAGATTATGAAGCATCTTAATCTCTTTCCAAAACTCGACCCCTCCTTGAGCATAATGACGGTGAAACCTTCGTGCAGCGATCGATTTTCCTGACTGCAAGAGGATCCCTTTATAAACCCTGACGAATCCACCTTGGCCGATGAGATTTTCATCATCAAAGTTCTTGGTGGCCTCAAGTATATCTTTAAGTTGTTATATCTTTATAGGGTTGGGTATTTGTCAACCCCAGTGAGCCAATCTGTCTACGCAATGGACGGCATACTGAATGTCTGTATTTCTGAGATATAAAAAATGATAAGCTAGAAAGGATAATGGTTTGGGCTACAAGTATGAATTTCAAGCCTACTAAAGGAAATAGCAAAGAATGAAAGCGATAACTCAATTATCAAGGCAACCAAATGTTTAAAGTTGTATGTAGACCCTTTTAGGTTTATCATTTCTATAATATAAGGAAGTATTTATAAGTGGGTTAATCTCGTATGATGAGAATTAGTAGTAAATGTATATATGACAAATGGCTAAAGTGTATTCCGTTATTCAACGAGCCTTTAGTACGGTCTTAGGGATTATTCTATATTACTCGCTTAGTGTCAGCATTATAATCTATATGGTATCACGGTTTTTTTTCTTTTACGGAGTATTATTATGTCCTCTGTAAACACTTAATTCTTATTTATGCACATTTTGAGCTTGATCAACTGCCAAGTACTTACTAAGTAAATCATCAACACACATTACCTATAAATAAGTTAACCTTTTTTTTTCTTTTACGAGTATTAATATGTCCTTGTAAACACAACTTAGCATTTTACATTATCTCATCCTTAGAATCATTGCCTTGTTTATTTGCTTTACTTCCCTAAAGCCAGAATAAATTAAATGTTCTCTTGAAGGCATACCCATTATTAGTTAACCTATTTTAAAAACCTTATGTTACTACCGTAAGCTCTCACAAGTTTCGCATCAAATATACTCATAACTTTTGTAGCGGTTTTCTTGCAAAATATATCAGCCTTGTGGTACATTCCAACTAATGGAAACAGCCCCATTAGTTTTATGTAGTTGCCAATATCTCATCCTAATTTAACAATCTTTCATTGTGCTATAGATTCTTGTGACATGCACGTAAAATGAGGAAAAAAACTTTTGGTACCACCGGGTGGCGCATAGGTGCGCCTACCCGTGACCTATTTGAGTGGTATGCATGTGTGAACGAGTGGCGGAGACAGCACAAAACATAAAGTGGTTTCTTTACCGAGTCGGGACGTGAAACTAAAATGTTCAAAAAGTCAACTGGTCAACGGGTCGGGTTATATTATATCTTGTAGGCTACAATATAACACGAGTAACTAAATCAAGAAAAAAACGAGTCATGTCGCGTACTATTTCTATTAAGTGTTAAAACGATAAAGTTTTACTAAAACAAATTGCATTATATATTACTATGATATAACTCAGAAAATGTAAAATAGAGTTTCAATATTCTATTATTTTGGAATTATTGACATCATATTTATAATGTTAGACAATGAATAAACCCGTAGGTGTAACTTTATTATTAACCACTATTTATAATAGTGAAACCCTAATACCCAAAACCCACAAACCGGGCTTGGACTTATTTAGCCTCTAATACTCCCTTGCTGAGCGGCGAAATCGCGAAAGCTCGGACTAAAGTAGTAAACTAGAAAAAAAGAAAACAAAACATTAACCTAATAAAAACATTAACGTAATAAAAAAACGAACCGGCTCGTGACCGAAGCACAAACAACAATATAAGATTGTGCGGATTGGTGACCTTAGCACAAATCATCAACACAAATCACGATTGTATGGATTGGTGGCCTTAGCACAAATCACCAACACAAATTACATGATAAACTAAAGTATCCCGGACCATACGAGATAACCCAAAATATCTTGAAACATAAAGGATAAAACAACTTTTAACACCTTTTTTTTAATACTTGAAACCAAATTCAAATTAAAAACAGTAACATTGATGGTAGAATAGACGGATGTATCAAAGTAGATATAGATCTTGGCTTCTCTTTCTTCTCCTTGAAAAGAGCCAAAAGAGACAAACCAAAAACCTTCACAACCTTGAACCTGACATCAAAAATATCTCACACATCATGCCCTTTTCGTCCAAATCCTGTGATCCCACACCTGGTCATTGTTGAACCGAACATAACCTAGATAAAGATAGATAGGGGTTGATGAACGGAACTTTTTTTTTTATATATATCAGTATTTGATAATTGAGAGGGTTAGGGTTTGGTCTCTGATAACATGTCAGACAATGAATAAACCCATAGGTGTAACTTTATTATTAACCACTATTTATAATAGTGAAACCCTAATACCCAAAACCCACAAACCGGGCTTGAGCTTATTTAGCCTCTAATATATAATTGTCAACTTATAAAAAATTATAAAAAAGTCAAATCAATGTGTTAAATAATTCATTGTAATAAAATAGTACTGGTACAAAATACCATATAAAATATAAACCAAGTTCAAAAAAAAAGTGGTAAGGGAAAACAAAGAAAAACTCGAACGAGTCTGAAATGCAAAACCTTAACGACTACAAAAAGAAATTTGACTACACCAACACACACGTATCATATCCTCAATGTACTTGAGCTACAAAATGAAAAAAAATGAAAAAAAAAAAAAGACTCCAATCTAAAATTGCTATTTCAAAATTAAGTAACTTTCAATTTTAAATTGCTATTTCCAGAATAAAGTTAGTTGCTATATCTAGAAAAGACTTCAACCATACAGTACTGTTTCTATATCTTCCTAGCAAATTCCGACGATATGTCCGATCTCTGACTGAACTTTTTTTTTATTTGTTTTCATTCTTTAATCTTTCAAAATTTCAATCTAAGGTGGTTCCGAGTAATTTCTAAGATAGATCCAAAAAAATATTATATCGCTTCTAAAGGGATTTTTCGTGCAAGGTGGTTCCCAGACACCGCCTACGCAAGGCATAGCTCCACCTCTTGCCACACACAAACTAAGTCACGAAATTAAAAAGTTTCAAAAGGTATCATTCACGCCCAATGATATTTTGTGCCCGGAAAATAACTCAGAAGGCAAAAAAGATATAGAAAAATAAGGAAAAATTCAATTTTGGAGTAATTTGTATAGTCCAATTGTGAAAAGTCACATTTCTATTTACTCTGTAAAAAAAAATCAATCGAACCCTATGCAATAGATGAAATTTCGTATTAAAGTACTACATATTCTTTTTACATTACTCGATACGTTGAACCCAAGTGAATATTTTTTACAGTAACATCTATGCATGACATCCTATTATGATATTCAACTATAAATTACTCCGTATACACTTGAAAGGAATTGCATTCTTCAATTTCGACAAATAATTCAGAAAATGGCAACTCAAATGTGTTAAGAACTAAATATAATTGTTATAGATGGAAGCTACTTTGTATCTTGGATGGAAACTTTAGCCATTAGAAAGAGCTCTAAAGTTTTTTCCATAGAGAATTAAAAACTGGCATGTTACAATAGATTATTAGATTTTCTCAGATTTTTTGGGAAACATGATCATGCACGATGTATCATCTCTGCAAATTACATTCTTAACGGGATAGTATATATCTTTTGCCTTAAAAAAAAGTAGGCAAATTTGATCATATATTTATATTGGGAATATATTGGGGTAATGGGGTTGACTAATTTTGTAATAGTTATATCAAGACTAACATGTTCAACCTAACATTGATGCTGAAACATTCACATGGACAACTTTGCATGTGTTTTTAAATATACATAGGCACCCGCGTATACTATTTATAAAAAGGTTTGACATTCAGCTTAAGTGTCAGCTATATGAGATATGCATTTAAGTACACGATGATGCATAAACCGATTCATTGACCCGTTTGACGTACATGAGTAATTGGTTCAAGTTCTGTATATCAAAGATAATATATGCATTGAAAATGTGTCAAATTACGCAGCTTATGTGGATAATCTGTGTTGCAAATATATATTGATATCACTAATTTGAATACATTGTAGATACTGTAAACAACGTACACATCCATCTACACGGCAACACCAACGTATTTTTAGTTTGAGTATCTTATTTTATGTACAGCTATATCAAGTATCAACATTCAGATCATTTGGATAATACTTTCATATCAACACATGCAATATTTTATACACAAAGTCTACTCTAAATTTATGTATAATTAACTAGAAATGAAACTTCAAACCCGCAAGGCATTTAACTAAGACTGTAGTAGACTTTCTTGCAAATTGTTAAGATTCTCTATATTTTATGGTTTATTGATGTTAACATATTATGCACATTTTGACATTTATGGATGTAAATAAGTTTACTACAATTTAGGTATTTTCCAAACACCAGTAAACAATGATTGTATACAACTGATATATATGTTAATATGTTGTGGTATATGTTTTGTATAAACATGTGATTACTTATAATATAACAAGGGAGAATTTCATATATATCCCTCTGTTGCCTCAAAATTATATACATATAACTTAAAAGTTACATATATATCCAATCTGAAACTTAAAATTATCATATATATCCAAATACCCAATTTATATATCATTAAAACCTTAAAATACATATTAAATAACCATATTTTACTCGATCACTAGTAAACTTGCAAGAAAATACAGGACAATAAATAAATGATGAGTCGTATTTTGATTTGTCATGTCTATTTATTTATAATTCCTGTGTCCTTTTCCAAAGCTTTGTCGTTACGCACATGTAATATGTAGGTGTCGACCCTTTTGATATTTGAGGGTTGGGGTATCAAAAATAAGTTTGTGTTTTTTCTTTTTGGTAAATTTCATTTTAATATGTTCTTCGATCTAAAACTAACATGATTTATTAGCAAAATACGAGTCGTCATTTATTTATTATCCTATATTTTCTTGTAAAGTTTACTAGTGGTCGAGTAAAACATGATAATTTTTAAATCAAATGATATTTAATATGTATTTTAAAGTTTTAATTATATATAAATTGGGTATTTGGACATATATGATAGTTTAAGTTTGAAGTATTGTAATATATATGTAATTTTTAAGTTAAATTGGATACATATATATAATTTTGAAGCAAAAGAGG